>JAWQFJ010014883.1:0-37500 GCA_034096865.1 Theodoxus fluviatilis | reverse complement strand
TGCAGTGCCAGGGAGAAATGGAAGGCGACTGATCAAGCCATCGGAGAACTGCATGCTGAATACATGGCGTTTGAGGACCGGTGATCCATCCCTCCATGCGATCGATGGGCATGGAGGGACAGTGGTGGAAAAACTAAAATCTCAATGGGCAAAATGCCCCGAAGGCGCCACCCAAAATGAAGTATCATTCGGATGAAAACGCGGGGGGGAGCATCAAGTCGTGAAAATCATTCCACTGATTTGGCTCAGCATGATTTTCATCGAAAAAAAGCCTCCCATTTCACTTTTTATCATCTGAAGTCGCTCGGGATGAATAATGAATCAAACAAAAACGCACATAAAAATACTGTGGAAAATTGAGTCCTCTGGTGTGAGGAAATCGGTTCTGGGTGTAGGGGGTCGATTGGCGTGGTCTATTTTCTTTCTATTTCCCACAAGAAACATAGAGCACTGCCAGCCCAGTCTCCAGGAAACACGAGGCGCGCACGTGGCTCCGCAGGCAGTCGTCCGCACCTCTAGAGTGCCGGTCTGCAAGCGCGACGTCTGTGGCAGTGAGGATGGCTTCTCTGGACCACACCCACTCAGCGCTGAACCAGCTTCAGGCACTGGAGCCGTGGACACTGCTGGGTTTTCACCAGTTTTCCAACGTTTTGGATTTTCAGATTTGTGAGGACTTCGAAATCGCGCATAGACAAATGTATGTGTTCTTTGTGTATGGCTGTGCGTGTGTGTGCGCGCGCGCGCGCGCGCGCGCGTGTGTCTGTGTGTTTGTAATGATAATAATAATAATAATGTGTGGATTCATATAGCGTCTTACCATGAGTTAAGACAAGCTCAAGGCGCATACATACACAACCATTACAATATACAACAACAGTCAATCACATTAAAAGGTAACAATAAACTTAATAACATAAGAGTCAGACATTCAATTCAGGCATTCGACAAACTGATGTACAGCGTCACCGCTTAACCATGAAACTGGGGAGAGCGGGAGGAGAGAGAGGAGGGTGGTAGGGGGCTTAGGCAAGCTAGTACAAAGAAAACAGTGAGGGGATGAAGAAACTTAGACAGGATTCGGGAACGATTTCAAGAAGAGGTGAGTTTTGAGAGCAGAGCGAAAGGTAGAGGGAGATGTAAAGTGACGAATAGAGGCGGGGAGGTCATTCCAGATAGAGGGAGCCTGATAAAAGAAAGAGCGTTCATCAAATTTTGTTTTAACTGGAGGGTCCTCTGGGAACCTGAGGATTCTTGTGTCTGCGGAAGAGAGTAGCTGTCTAGCGGGTGTGTAGGTAGGTGTGTCTGTGTTTATGTGTGTTAATGTATGTTTGTGTGTGCCTGCGTGCGTGTGAGTGCGTGCGCGTGTATGTGTGTGTGTGTGTGAACGGACACGAAAACCTGTGTAAAAGGATGCACTTGTCTTCTTTCCGCACATGTAGCTGTGTGAGCACGTTTGTGTGCATTTGTAAACATGAATCGGTGCATATGCGTGTATGTGTAGGTAATTATACGTCTTTGATTTCTAACACAAGACGAGGTTTGTGAATACTTTATTTATACAGGGTTATACATGAACATGGGCTGGCCACCTCCCAGTGGCCCTTTTAAAACCACTAATAATAAATCCGCATCCCCCCCCCCCCCCAGCCTCTTTCTCCCCACTCCCGTACCCCCGAATCTCACATATCATAATAAATGTTCTCCCTTCGAATACAAATAATAACCAATTAGTAGACGATGGATGTACATTTGCTATAAAGTCTACGAGATTTGATTAAAATGAAATGTTGCCCTAAGTATATTCATGGAAGAGGATAATCGGACACGTTTTGGTAAACTGTTCCATAAATTGGCAGCGTCATAACTAAAGGACTTTGTGACATGTTCAGAATGAGTCACAAGAATTTGAAGGTGCTTGCTGCTGACAGATCATAAAGTTGTATTATCTGCATAGTGTTGGAGTTGTTGCAGGTAGACAGGGGCAAGTCTGGAAAGAAGTTTGTAGGTCAGAGTAGCGAGTAGCATGCAATGTTCAACGTTGAGCCAACCAAGGTCGTAGGTCAGAGTAGCGAGTAGCATGCAATGTTCAACGTTGAGCCAACCAAGGTCGTAGGTCAGAGTAGCGAGTTGCATGCAATGTTCAACGTTGAGCCAACCAAGGTGGGAAAACACGTCTGATGTTTGGCTATCTATTGTTATAATGAGCCAAATGTTGAAGAAGTTTGTTTAGAGAACTCTTATAATCTATATCTGTACAGGTTTCTCATATGTTGAGACAATACTTTATGGTAGATTGTATGAAAGACTTGTGAAAAGATTTATTTTGTTCGAGTAATAGGAATTGATGGGGGGTACAAACAGGTTAGCATAACACACACAAACAAACAAACACACACACACACTCATATACACACACACACACACACACACGCGCGCGATCATACACAAGTACATACATACGCACACACGCACGCACACATACACGTGCGCATGCACGTATGCACACACAGAGGCATACATGCATGCACGCACAAGCATCAGCACATAAAAACACTCACACACATGCACACAAACACACCCCCATACACACGCACACATGCACACGCCCAAAGAAACACACAAACACTCACACGCAGACACAGACGCACGCGCACACACGCACACACGCACACACACACACACTGATACACCCCCCCCCCCTTACACTCACTCACAAACACGCACACAACCACGTACACAAACATACATACACACACATACACACACATACACACAAACACATACACACGTACACAAACATACACACACATGCATGCACGCACACACACACTTACATGTACACAATCACATACCCGCACACTCACATACACTCACACGCAAAAACAAGCACACACAAACATGCGCGCGCGCGAGCTTGCACATACACACGTAGTCACATGTAAGCAAGCGCGCACTCACGCTGCACTCCATCAATAGGAGTTGAAGCTGTCGGCTGTGGATGTACGTAAACAAATCTCTAAGTACGAGCAGCGCCATTTTGGCAGACTGTCTCTGGGCAACGTATATACATTTCCAGCGTAAGTGATTTTGAATCAATGCATTCACCGTTATAATGCCAAATTAATGTGTGTATCTGTGCAAACTAACAAAGATTCATTAGTGTGCCGACGTTTCAAGGACGCAGTGGCAATCGGCAGAAAGTGCCTTCCAAACTTTTCAGTCAGCGTGACCTGAGTCTTCTCAAGATGGCGGCTCTCGTGTTAGTAATGGAAGAGAGAACTGGGATTCGCGATTTAAAAAAAATGGAGGGGGGGGGGGGGGGGTTTGTTTGGGTTGTTGGGGTTGTTGGGGTTGTCGGGGAGTAAGGCGAGAAAGGGGAAGAGAAGAAATGGGGAAAGAAAGGAAAGGGATGGGACGAGGGGAATGGGGAGGGGTGTAATCGAGGCGAAAGGAGGAAGGAGGAGGGGGAAAAGGAGAGGTGCAACTTCAAGACAGGGCTAGAGGCGTCTACAGGGAAGGAGTGGGCAAGGGTGGGGGGGGGGGGGGGGGGGGGGGGGGGGCAATGTCGGAGGGCGGTGACGTGAAGGGGGCTGGAAGGAGAGGCACTATTGATTTTTACTGAACCAACATTTGCTCATTTTTCCACTCGAAGACACCATGTCTTCGCCGGCCCGGCAGAGAGCGCTGGCGCGGAAAACACTAGGGGGCGCCACTTGAGGCGGTTGCAGCGCCCCCTAGCTGCCGCAATCAGCACTAGCAGCGCCACTGCCGGCAGCAATCAGCACTAGCAGCGCCGCCACGCGGCAAGGCCAGGCGTTTTATTGGCATCCGGCCCAGAACAGGGGACATAACTCTGCAGTAACGATTTCGAGAGAAGTCATGACTTTCCGCAGCAATTTTCCCATCCGATTTCGACTGGAGCTTCTGGAGGAAGGAAAAAAAACTCCCTGGATGCATCTCTCTGTTGGTCTTCATAGCAAGAAATTCCTTCCCAGGCATCATTCAGACACTTATAGGTGGGCGTAGGAAGCTTGAGTGAGAAGGAGAGCGAGAGAGAGAGAGTGAGAGAGAGAGAGAGAGAGAGAGAGAGAGAGAGAGAGAGAGAGAGAGAGAGAGTCAGACTTTAACTGAGACTGAGAGACAGAATATCCCATGATTTAAACAGAAAACCATAAGTTATTTTTAAAAAATTGATACTAAACTCATGTACCTTGTGTAAATCAGGGACTCATTGTAGAATGGTTTCCCGAAAAATACTGCAGTTTCTTCACACAAGTAAAACATGTGTGCTCTTTTGAACCAACAGTACGTTTTTCTTGAAGTATCTTATGAAATAAACGAGGCGATGTACACATTTTCAGTAGCTACCAATGGCTATACAAACGGTTTTCGAAATAGGATAGAGTATTGTTGTTCAGTACTGCTTGTTATTATCTCGCCAAAATCGAAACCATTTGCCTAAAATTTCTCAACCACATTCGTCTTTAAATGGACACTTTTAAGTTAAAAGTATAGTATGAAGATGAAAACACTTGTTTGATATATCTGCTGCTAGAATAAAGCTACTAAGATGCATATTACGTCAAAATTAAAGTTTGACTTGGGTTATAGGTTTGGTGTTCAGTGTGTTTAGCTGTTGTATGGGATCTCAAAACCGGTAAGCTTTCTTTTTTGTTGTGCTTGTGGGATAATCAAAGGATGTCTTTGCACATTTTCCTTTAATTTCAACTTGGAAATTTCTATATTTCATCGTAAAGTGTCAGAGGTTGCTTGAAAGCAGCCAAACAGCCATCAGCAAACATCTTGTGATGTTGATGATCCCATGGACATGTGATAAGAATTGAACTTAAAGACTGGCATGACTTTGGATTGTCTGAAAAATCTGGAAATGTTGCCAAAGAGAATTGCCTTCTTGGTCTTAGGCAATGGATGTGAAGACTGGCTTCTCTATGGATTTGTTTATTTAGCTTTTGGTAACGAGAATGGATAAGGATCCCGGCACCGGAAACTCTTTGTATGGAGAGCTTCTTCTCGACTAAAATGATCGTTGAACACAAGGAAAATATGTTGACTGAAGAGATCCCAGCCTTTTTTAGCAACCGTTAATTCCTCGAAGTATAGACGCCCGTGTCTACGTCACGTGACGATTTGACACTACAGCGTGGCTAAGCCGTCTAATGGGCGAGCCCTCAAACGCAGGCGATAGACACCGGTGCACCAACATAAAATGGCACTATGTTCATCATTTTTATGTCAACAGAGTATCCTTCAGTTTTGGAGAAAATTTTGAGTTGTGAACATTTCAAGGGGTCATTTGTATTTTTTTTAAAGGCACAATGTGCGCTAGTCCATCGATCCGATGTGGGATGAAGAAAAGAGCACACAAATGTGTGCCATGAATGTCTGTTTTCGTTGTAATCTATTCGTTTACTTTTTCTCGGTTCGGCATAATGAGTTACTTTTTTCATCTTACCAAACTAGCTTAAACAGGAAACGCATAATACTCTCACTTTGGCTACTATAAGCATCCATAAATGAATTTCGGGCAGAAGAATCCGTGTAGTATTTTCCTACAGGGGTATCGTTATCTCACTCTACACCGGCTCCAAGCCTGGCGGAAGAGTGCTGCCAGATTAGCGCGAAGCACGTGCTGCTGGCGACTGGCTTAGAGGGACGAGCGAGCGGCAAGTTAGTGACGATTAATTTCTACTCCCAAGGGAACCATCCCTACGGGGAAGCCCATTGCTACGTCTGGAGCCTTTTCCCGCCGAAAATGGCCCGTGCCACTCAGTCTAGACGTGCAGATCCGCAGAGGATGCGCCATTTAGCTCTCGATGCGGAGAAAGCGGAAGCTCGGGGCGAGGCGTCTGAGACGGAGACGAGGACAAAGTGAGGGCCCCGCCCTTTTCAAGAAGGAAGTCTTCGTTTCCAAGGCCGCCTGTGCAGTTTCTCACGCTTTGGAAGTTAGATGTCTGCACTGCTGACAGGACAGGAGAGGCCTCCATCGCAGGCCTCACCCGTGACGAAGGCAGTCTTGGCATTGCGAAGCCCAGACATAATATGTCATCTACCTTTCCCATGGTCTTTTCGGTTGTGTAGGTCCATGGTAGCACAAAGACTTCAACAAACTATCCCGAAGATTTGTGAAGAGCTCCCGTTCATTGTGCAATGAAATAACATGTCATATAACTCGACACATTATACAGTGGGAGGAGACATCCTGTTTGCCATCATGAACGAAATTTTCACGTTCGCTGCGCAGAAGTTTAGGATTCATCGCACCGCGTTTGCATCTCTATGTCTGACGTGAGTGAGCAACACACCTCCGCATGACTAATGAGGGAGAAGTAACGTCTTACAGTGTAAGTGACAACTATTAAAGTAAAATTACTACTTAAGGATGCATGAATCGAAAGTGATGGTTACTTTACAAGTAACGATAATGTAGTAAAACAACCCCAATTTTACCACAATCAGGACCCATGAGAACAGCCGTAGTTACAGCGAGTTTAGCCGCCATTGGTGTCTTAGGATCGAGCAGAAAACACTGTATTTGGGGATACTTAAAACCATCCAAATGAATAGTGAGCAATGAACATCATTGATTTATTATAGCTGTGCAGATCGTGTAAGTTCCTACATTAAAAAAATGGATCTGTGGGTCGTCGCACCGAAACGCCGAAGCATTTGTGAACATTGTGTACAAAGCTAGTTTTATCTGATGCCATGAACACGATACATATAAATTGCATATTTGCTATGTAAACACTGTTCAGATTGAATTGATAATTTTTTGTTAACGAGGAAATGTGTGTTGACGTAGGCCAGGATGTCACGAGTGGTGGGGAAAGTGCGAGTTGAGGCTGGAGCGCGAACGTGTCCAGAGGACAGATGACAGCGATCACGTGCCTGTTTGATCAGCAACAGCAACAAAGGAGAGGGGATCCGCTCGATTCGTTCGATGTGAAGAAATCTACGATAAATTTAGATTTCATCGTCACGACATAATGGAAATTGCAGATAAGTTGCACTAGGACTTGCATGCGCATGTAATGCATTATCTGTCAAAAAGCAGAAGATGGCCAAAGACGCTTGCACATGCGCACATAGATGGGATTCTCGGGATTCCCCCAAGCTAGTTACTACATACTTCTACAGTCACAACTACAAGGCAAATCGTCGCCGATGCATAGCAAGTAATATCTGACGTAACTTCTTTAGTATCTCCTTGCTTAAGAGGAATTTTCCTGTACGAGTCCAGAGAAGAGAAAAGGCTGTGCTCTGCCATTCCCAGATCGGAAATACCGTCCTGGCCCACTCCTATTCATTTCGTTGCGGAGCCTCCACCGTTATGCCGCGCCTGTCAGTGCAGGCAAAGATTATAGGTTACACAAAGATAGCTCATGCCGAGCTTTTGCTCTTCAAAGTTACAAGACGCTGCACCTAGCGGCGAGAGTAGGGGTGAATCAAGGTAAGTGTACTCACACCGCTTAGTGACAAGACGGCGAAGAAAGCTGCCTGCTGATTGGAGGATTCTATTCAGGGAACCAATCAGAGGACTGCTTTCGTGTAGATATGGCGTAGATGTCTACGCTTTAGACAACTCAATGGCGGCAGCTCTCTCCAGTTCGCGCAGAAAAAGCTATATTTTGAGATACTAGAAACCCATCCGAAGAAAATGTAAGCCATGAACAGCATTAATTTATCAAAGCTGTATGTTGAATGCATCAAAAGGTATTGAAAGGTCCTACTTTTTAACAATCGAAATGCAGGTCACAGGGCAACGCTTGATCGTAAATCTAATTCTTTGCGGGAGCGGCAACTGAATTCACTTAATCGAATGATTTTCTGGCCGCAAATCACCTTCTTGACAGGTATGTATTGCTTTGCATTTCCTAAAGATATTCCACAGGGGTGTATACGTTGATAAACAAGCTTGCATTCTTAGATAATATTGAAAAATAGATCGTTCCCGTTCAAACCATACCATGTAGATCTAGGTCGAGTTGGATTTCACAACGCCTGCTACAAAAAACAAAGCCAAACCACCCCCATTATTGCAGCAAATCATTTTATTACACATTACACAGTAAATTTATTCACAAACATGATCGGAACGCATCAGAAACCGTCGATAAACAGGAAGTTTTACATGTCGCTAAGAGGTGTGATTACCTTTCCTTGATTCACCAATAGCTCTAGCCGCTTGGGGCACAACGTGTCTCGATCCTCACAACAATGAGCTAATGAACTATCTTTGTGTAACCTATAATCTTTGGTGCAGGCTCGCCACGCCGCACAATCTGGCGGAGTGTCCCCGACCTGCGCATTTACGAAGTGGGTTGAACAGTTTTCCAGAATTGTTGTAACACTCCTTCGCTGTGATAAGATTTCAGGAAGATTTTCAGTTTTCTCCTTGTCCTCGAGTTTTTTTGTGTCTTCATTATTTTCTCTCGATATTTTCTTCATTTGTCTCGTTGAGGTAATATGAAATTTCTTTTGGTGGAATTATAATGCTATGATTAAAATCGTGGTCTTATATAGCCTACAGAGCTGACAGGCCTTAAACTCCATCCATCCATCCTCGACGCCTGACTCTCTGGCAAGTATCCATGCATCAGTTTGGGCAACATTGAATGAGCTTGAATAAACTCTGTGTGAATGTTTGTGTGTGTGTGTGTGTGTGTGTGTGTGTGTGTGTGTGTGTGTGTGTGTGTGTGTGTGCAAGTGTGTGTGTATTGTGCAAGTGTGTGTATATTGTGCAAGTGTGTGGGTACGACCACGCGTGCGTGTGCATGCATGTAAACACAATTTGGGGAATAAGCAAGGGACATGACTGATCGGAAAACAGCTCTGTTCCTTTTTCGCTTGTTAAAGGCTGTTATACTATTTCACTGACACAATTCCTATGATGGATATACTAAAGTTTATCTATGGTCTATATAAGTAAAGGTGCAGATTACATGAGAGAGTATGATATCATTTTTTTCTGTCGGCACAAGGGGTAACAGGCAATTTCTTTGGATTAATGATTAAACTGCTCATTCATCGACGTTTACGTTTATGCGCATAAGCATCAGACAATAGCTATTGAACGCGATTTGCAAAACATGTAGCGGGTGGAGTGTGTGTGTGTGTGTGTGTGTGTGTGTGTGTGTGTGTCTGTCTGTGTGTGTGTGTGAGTGTGTGTGTGTGTGTGTGTGTGTGTGTGTGTGTGTGTCTGTGTGTGTGTGTGTGCGCGTGTGTGCGTGTGTGTGTTAAGGTTGCGAGTGAGCTTTTGTTCATCGAAATATGGTTCTATTATTCTTTGTAATAATGAGTCCAGAAACACACAGAAAGAGATGTGCTTGAAAACGGAACGGAAGCAAGTGACACATCTTTCAGCTCCTGCAAAATCAGCCATGTGACCCTTCATGCAAGAGTGTTTTGACCAACTACGCCTCCTCAGGGCTTTACAGATCTTTCGGATGGGACCTTCATAAACCGAGGTCTAGTGTGTGGTACGCATGCACAACATCAATCGCGCACTATAAAGATCCTGACGCTCATGTCCTTGACGGGTGAGTGCCGGTCACAGAAAAAATACCCAGCACGCACAAAACTCCCCACCCATGAGTAAAAAAAAAACCCGGGTGTTTGCAGAATCTTCACATTGTTGAAGGCGGCAGACGAAAGAAAGAAGAAGAAGAAGAACATATTTTTCTACAAATCGACATTTGACGTGGCGGCTCGACCTGTCAATGCTAGTGCGAGACGATTAGGTGAGGTGGTTTAGTCACTGCTGTGGATGTGAACACGACCGCTACTTCCATCATAACGTGGATGTGAACACGACCGCTACTTCCATCATAACGTGGATGTGAACACGACCGCTACTTCCATCATAACGTGGATGTAAACACGTTTGCTACTTTCCATCATAACGTGGATGTGAACACGACCGCTACTTCCCATCATAACGTGGATGTGAACACGACCATTACTTCCATCATAACGTGGATGTGAACACGTTTGCTACTTCCTATCATGACGTGGATGTGAACACGACCGCTACTTCCCATCATAACGTGGATGTGAACACGACCGCTACTTCCCATCATGACGTGGATGTGAACACGTTTGCTACTTCCCATCATAACGTGGATGTGAACACGACCGCTACTTCCCATCATGACGTGGATGTGAACACGACCACTACTTCCCATCATAACGTGGATGTGAACATGACCGCTACTTCCCAACATGGCGTGGATGTGAACACGTTTGCTACTTCCCATCATAACGTGGATGTGAACACGACCGCTACTTCCCATCATATCGTGGATGTGAACACGTTTGCTACTTCCCATCATAACGTGGATGTGAACACGACCGCTACTTCTCATCATAACGTGGATGTGAACACGACCGCTACTTCCCATCATAACGTGGATGTGAACACGACCGCTACTTCCCATCATAGCGTGGATGTGAACACGTTTGCTACTTCCCATCATAACGTGGATGTGAACACGACCGCTACTTCTCATCATAGCGTGGATGTGAACACGACCGCTACTTCCCATGACGTGGATGTGAACACGTTTGCTACTTCCCATCATAACGTGGATGTGAACACGACCGCTACTTCCCATCATAACGTGGATGTGAACATGTTTGGTACTTCCCATCATAACGTGGATGTGAACACGTTAGCGACACGGCGTGACGCTTGTGTCCTTGCATTGATTTCCTCAAGGCCGTTCCTAACCGTTTGACATGTACGTAGTGTGCCCAGGACATGCTTTGGCCAGGCGCACAAACCGCCATTTTTCCTCGACTCGCATGCAAAACGCTCCTTTTGAGGATTACTGACACACATACAAAGAAACCATAGCTAAATAACATGACGAATTTGTCAAAGCACATTGCAGAATACATCAATAGTTCATTAAAAATTGCTACATTATTCAAATCGAGTTGAGTCCAGTCTGACGCTACTTCGGACAGTCACCGTGTTGTCCGGCAGGCGATTTGTTCATGTTCATTTCTCCAGTACTTTTTATTGTTTTCCTTTCCTTCCTTTTTCATTGATGCAGAAAATATATTTACTTCTTTAGGCAGTTGGTAAATTTGCTTTATAAAGAAATAAACTTCTGAGAGGAGAGAGAAATGTCAGTCCATGATGAGCATTATTACCCAAGATGAAAAAGGCAGAAGCTTGCCATGTTTCCCAGAATATATTTATAGCCTGGTTTGCATGAAGATATATTACTTGTTCAAGTGTACAGTAATTGTAGTATGCCTTCTAAGGGCTTCTTTCATGTGTTTGTGTGTGTGTGTGTGTGTGTGTGTGTGTGTGTGTGTGTGTGTGTGTGAGAGAGAGAGAGAGAGAGAGAGAGAGAGAGAGAGAGAACGAACGAACGAATGGTTTCTTTTTGTTAGGCCACCGGCCCATCATAACACAATTACACATAATATGCCTCTTCGGCCATAGCAATAGAAACAGCTTCTTTTCTTCTCTTGAATGCATAATATAAATACGTTGCAACCGCTCGTACTGCGACAAGAGTACCATAACATCAAAGGCATATGTATTCGTCATCAACCTGCGTATATACATTCGTCTGAGATCTTCATAGGCAGGACATTCAAGTAACAAATGCTGTTCATTTTCGTCTGTTTCATAGCAAGCTGGACATAAGTAAGCATTATCAGCTCGCTCCGTAGCAAATCTGTATTTATGCGTGAACAGATCGCTGAATCCCATCCTAAAAAGAACATAAACATCTCGAAAAACTTTTTTATCTAATATATACAAATATTTCTCTCTATTCAATTCTGTCTTAAAGGATCTGTACAGTTCATATCTACCACTCGCTGATATTGAAACTGGCCATACATTCATGTATTCAGTGATAAGGCGCTTTCTGAACTCGAGCAAGAACTCTGTCTCATTCCGCACATTCTGATTACGCCATACATCAGCAAAATCATTCTATGCAATACTTATTTTATCCCTCCAGGTTTACTGGAGGTCCTACAGACTTTATCCCTCCAGGTTTACATACTTTACATACTACATACTTTATCTGTCTGTCTGTCTGTCTGTCTGTCTGTCTGTCTGTCTGTCTGTCTGTCTGTCTGTCTGTCTGTCTGTCTGTCTGTCTGTCTGTCTGTCTGTCTGTCTGTCTGTCTGTCTGTCTGTCTGTCTGTCTGTCCCGACTTAACGGCTGATATCTCAAAAACTACTGGACGGATTTCCTTGACATTTTGCACACTTACTGGAAGTTAGGTCCGATTGAATGTATCAAATTTTCAGAATCGAGGTTTGAAAAGAAAGTGGTTTTTTAAGGTCGTAAACTTGAAAGCACCTCCCTAATATGTCAATTGATGGAATGGCGAAATGCAAAATGTGTGACGTCATCAATAACGTGACGAGATTTTATCTGTATGTCTGCCTCTCTGTCCCGACTTAACGGCTGATTTCTCAAAAACTACTGGACGGATTTCCTTGACATTTTGCACACTTACTGGAAGTTAGGTCCGATTGAATGTATCAAATTTTCAGAATCGAGGTTTGAAAAGAAAGTGATTTATTTAGGTCGTAAACTCGAAAACCTCCCCCCTCAAAATCAGTTGACAGAATGGCCAACTCGAGATCGAGTCAAACAGAGTTATCTTTTCCTACTAAGTAGTTGTATTATATTTAACTCTTTTTTGTTTCAACTGTGCAGTGTGCGAGTGTTGGAATGCTTTGTATGAATGTAGACTTTTCATTGTAAACGCCATGAGCTTGCCTATTAGGGAAGGTATGGGCGTATAAGTAGTCTGTATTATTATTATTATTATTATTATTATTATTATTATTATTATTATTATTATTATTATTATTATTATTGTGCGTGAATGAGTACGAATGCACATGTCTGGGGTGAACATCTATAATACACCTCCTCCTCTGTGTGACTGTGTGAGTGTTAATTCAGCGTCTATGACATGCCAAAGCAAAACAAAACATGTCATAATAGGAGCTTCCTGAACCTATCCATCATGTTTAAAATATATGGTCGATTGTTTCCTGGGCCGATAGCTTGCAAGGGGGTTTACGGAAAAGAACGTTATAAATGCTTTACAAACACTCCGTCATATCAATTCTCTAATGGCTCAGCTGGTAGAGCGTTGGACTCTTGGTCATGCATGACCAGGTTCGATTCTGCGCTGAAACTTTTTTTTCTTCTCTTTTTTCGAGAGGTTGTTGGTTCGAACCCGACCTGGTTTTTTGTGTTTTTGTGTGTGAGAGTGTTTTTCCCCCCTCTTTTCTCGAGAGGTTGCGGGTTTGAATCCGATTTTTTTTTTAATGCCAAAATCTGGAGGTTCAGCGCCAGCGGTTTTTTCCCCTCCAGGTTTACTGGAGGTCCTACAGACTTTATCTGTGTGTGTGTCTGTCTGTCTGTCTGTCCCGACTTAACGGCTGATTTCTCAAAAACTACTGGACGGATTTCCTTGACATTTTGCACACTTACTGGAAGTTAGGTCCGATTGAATGTATCAAATTTTCAGAATCGAGGTTTGAAGAGAAAGTGGTTTTTTAAGGTCGTAAACTCGAAAGCACCTCCCTAAAGTGTCAATTGACGGAATGGCGAAATGCAAAATGTGTGACGTCATCAATAACGTGACGTAATTTTATCTGTGTCTGTCTCTCTGTCCCGACTTAACGGCTGATATCTCAAAAACTGCTGGACGGATTTCCTTGACATTTTGCACACTTACTGGAAGTTAGGTCCGATTGAATGTATCAAATTTTCAGAATCGAGGTTTGAAAAGAAAGTGATTTATGTAGGTCGTAAACTCGAACACCCCCCCCCCCCCCTGAGATGTCAATTGATGGAATGGCGAAATGCGAGTCAAACAGAGTTATCTTTTCCTACTTTCACAAAACAATGGCTTCTTATGTTGAACGTCTACCAGCAGACGCAAAAAAAGCGGTAATACGAGAAGATTATTGACGTTGGTGGGTTAGATCCGTATGAAATACCAAACAGTTCGTGGTCTGTCAACAAAAACCAGTTGCCGGACATAAACCACGCCAGGATTGTACAATATTTTGTGCTGGGCAAAAGTGCGAGAATTTTGCAGCCTGATCCTCCCCAGAAAAAAAATCGCCTTTGCTTAAAAAATACCGTTTTACAGTCAAAATTGTCCACCCGCGCGGCCGCTCCAACTTGAGTATCCTAAAATGTACAAGACCACTCAAATTTCATGACCTATCATCCATTTTTCTACAATTTACAGTGCAAAATACCAACCTAGGAGGTTTACGGAAAAGAACGTTATAAATGCTTTACAAACACTCAATTATATAGGTCTCCAATGGCACAGTTGGTAGAGCGTTTAACTCTTGGTCATGCGTGACCAGGTTCGATTCTGCGCTGAAACTTCTTTTTTTCTTCTCTTTTTTTTCGAGAGGTTGTGGGTTCGAACCCGACCTGGTTTTTGTGTTTTTGTGTGTGTGTTTTTCCCCCTCTTTTCTCGAGAGGTTGCGGGTTCGAACCCGATCTTTTTAAAAAATATATGCCAAAACCTGGAGGTTCAGCGCCAGCGGTTTTTATTTTGTCAACCCAGTTTCCATTATTTTCCAAGATGAGCATCATCTTGTAAACTTTGTTAGGGTATCTAGTTGCCTCCATCCTAAGTACACGCAACCAGTACTTAATAGCCCGTAAATTTGCATTGATATACAGTGGGTATCTTCCGATTTCACCATACGTCATCAAGTTAGGAGCTTGTAAAGGAAAACGTTGAGAAATCTTTTCATAGCTTGTAGGTGTACAGATTCTATTTCCGAACAGTTGTACAGTCCCCACAGTTCTGATGCATACAAAAGTACCGGCTGTATCTGGGTAGTGAACATTTTGAAATACACATCTGGTGACACATTTCCTAAATTTTGTAGACACTTAGTCAGTTGAATCATACCAGCTTTTGCTCTAAGTACAAGATCAGACTGTAAATACTAAAGGACAGTCTCGAAGTGGAGAGAGAGAGAGAGAGAGAGAGAGAGAGAGAGAGAGAGAGAGAGAGAGAGAGAGAGAGAGATGCTGCCAAATACAATGGATTATTAATGTAAGTTCTGGCAGCATTGGTCATCTAGTTATGTTTGGGGGTAAAGCTTTATCCCAGCCATTTTCATTTCAGACTACTACCTGGTACTTGAATCCACAATATAATATTTCCTACGGCTATGCACCAGTGTCCTCTCTGTGACACGTTATTTTCTTATTTTCTAAAGTAATGTATCGTGATGATGTGAGGTATTCTACTTGCATGCTTTTCAAATTAAAAGAAAAAGACAGAGGAGAGGATCTTACAATGGAGGAATTCCATTAGCAATAATATGAGTATGTTGCATTACAATGATAACAAATCATCCTCTTCTCTGTATCATTTGTATATGTATGTAACTATAGTTCCTCCGGTTTTTTGTTGGCAAGTGAAGCATGATTTTCACATTGTGCTGTGAAATTCTTATAAATATTTTTTTATTTTTTTAATGCATAGTAGCTATTTAGTTAGAGTCTGCATATGTTACTTTATTCTTTATTATTATCATCATTTTTCCTCTCAGTTCTCATCAAAGGGTCTCTACAAAGTTAGTGATGATTTTGTTTGCAATTTTCTCAAAATAAATCAAAATGATTGCATCTCCTTCATCAACTGCAAACTGAGTGTCTTTTTCTTCAGTGTTGTCAACTCTCACAATGCCTACCCCCATCCTTTAATTTTCTCTCTCTGTCTCTCCCTGTCTGTCTGTCTCTCTCTCTGTCTGTCTGTCTCCCCCCCCCCTCTCTCTCTCTCACTCTCTCTCTCTCTCTCACTCTCTCTCTCACTCTCTCTCTCTCTCTCTCTCTCTCTCTCTCTCTCTCTCTCTCTCTCTCTCTCTCTCTCTCTCTCTCTCTCTCTCTCTCAAATGTCTTTAAAAGAGGCAACTATTAATCTTCGTCCTTTTGAAGCTGTACCTAACCTTTTTTTAATGCACAAATAATAAAAGGTCATTGAATAAGAAACAAATACTTGCTTCCATTCTATTGCTCAGAGAAGTGACAGTTGTCACATGCCACTTCAGAATTGGTGTGGAAGGATTGAGGCAAAAGGCCAGGGAAAGAGTTCATTAGTTTATAACTTCAGTCACGTCAATGAACCCGTTACCTCACCTATAACGTCTTTACATGTTGCATCGACTTCTTTTTCTTTCTTTATTTCATGCTAGTACTGGTTCACTTTTACGATATCATACTCGCCATGTGGTTGACATCTCGCCATATCTAGTAACGAAAACAAACTGATTCAGTGATCGCATGCACCGCTTTTCTCCAAAGAAATGAGGCTAGCGAAATGCAGGTCTCTTACACGACCTCACACTCAGTGTCAAAACTCTAGAGGCAATGCGATGCGAAGTTGGAAGCAACGTTTTTCGGCTCAGCTGTTTTTTGCTCATTCTGTTCTGTAAACATTACGGCAAGCCGCATGGGAGATAACTCTCATACTGAATTTACGAGATTGACACTGGAATCTGCGGTTGATTTTTAAAATTTTTATTGAGCGATTTCAGCGAACTATTCATTTGACAAACAAATAGTATTGATAAATTGATACTGTTTTCTTGCAACAGTCTCTTTGACTAGGCCTCAGCATTTCTAAACTTCATCGTTTTCCATTCGAATCGAACAAGAAAAATGGCGACCAGCGTTATCCAAAGAACTTCGCCACTGCTGACGTCACGTCCGAAGATGCCGAAAGCTCCCGAAGTCAGGGTCCCTATATACGAGCGTTTGGGGGGAACAAATCAGCTTCCCGGGCAGGCCCATGTCACCTGGCCCTACATATTCATCCATCCCTGTTGAAAAGGCTCTACGCTCCTCATCCGTGATCAGCCGAATTGAACGCTCACAGATACGTGTAACCACTGAAAGGCTGGCTGGCTAAACATGGTATAGAATTAATTATATTAAAATTATCATTATTGCTTCCATATTATTATGTTATTTTTAAAGTCCAATTCCACCAACTTATCTTCTCTGTGTAGTCTCGTTCACCCCTTGATTGCAAGGAAAGAAAGTGGATGTTACAAGACGGCAAGATAAAACCCCTAGACAATCTCTCTTAAGTGAGAGATCAAGAGCCCCGTCTCATAACTGCGTTCGTGGGTGCTCGTGCCTGTATGTGTGTGTGAGAGAAAGAGAGACTGACAGAGAGAGAGAGAGAGAGAGAGAGAGAGAGAGAGAGAGAAAGAGAGACTGAGAGAGAGAGAGAGAGAGAGAGAGAGAGAGCGACGCACACAAAGAGAGATAAACTTTAACTTTGACTTTGATTTTGACTTTCATCGTTTTAGGCCTACCACCCTTTACAATAATGAGATCACAAACACAAATATATGTGATGGACAGTTAACAGCAGGATTATCATTATATGTCAACTGAAAGTTTTTCCTCCCGGAGTATTAAAGCACAATGGACATACATAGCCACATCTCTTGTTTGTCTCTCACACGGGTATTTTAATTAGCTGTGAACCTGTACAGAAAGTTCATGTGTACAGATATTGCCCAAGGTATTTTTTGTAAGGTTTGAGTAAAAAGTACATTTCAACAGTGTATGGTCTTCATTTTCATTATCGATGCAAAAGGGGCACTTCTTGTCCTCCCTTATCTCATCATAACGATATCTGGTATTTTTCAGATCGTTAAATACCATATCTGAACCTTACAAACGAATCTCGGAATTTCTTAATCGTAATCCTTTCCAAGGGTGGATTTGAAGGAAGAGTACCAACGGTATCTCTCACTGGTTTTGTTAGTTTGCCATTCTTGGTTGTTGCAATCCTTAAGCTTTAACTCAAATGCTCTGAGAAAACCGTTTTCGTTACTTACACCACCAGTAGACCTCACATTGGCTAACTCAAACTTAGACAGGCAGTTTTCTATGTTAGTTGCCCAGTTTCTAGTGCTGGGTACAGACGACTTAAGAAGCGAAAAGTATGCTTGCTTTGGTAGTCTACTGTTTGGCATATTACCTACTTTAAACCAATATTTCACAGCCCTCGTGCACCCAGAGATGAACAGTGGTTGACGACCTAGATCGCCGAACACCATGTGGTTAGGAGTTCGGCTGTCAAGACTTAGGATTTTCTTACATGCGAAACTATGAGCTTTTTCAACAATATCAGTGTTACTCATGCCCCATACTTCTGAACCATAGAGCAAAAGTGACTGTACCTGAGAATCAAACATTTTAAAGAATACAGTTGTATGAAGGTTGTGTAAACGCCACATGGTCCTCAGTATCTGAACAACTCTCTGTTTCCCCTTGGTAGCTAGGTCAGTCAGACGGACACTTGATGATAGCCTGGTTGAAAAAGTGTAACCTAAATACTTATAGATATTCACTACCTTCAATTTTCTGTCTCCCAAGGACCATCGTTCCCCCTTTGCTAAATGGCCCCCTTTCCGATAGACCATCACCTTGGTTTTATCTTGGTTAACCTTTAGACCCAAGTAATGAGAGACCTGGACACTGTTGTTCAGTTGATTTTGTAGGTCAGCTGCAGTCGTAGAGAGCAGTGCAATATCGTCAGCAAACAGCAGAGAGAAAAATTCGGGCATGCCAGGTAATAGTTGAACTCCATGTTTCCCCGTCTTCTGTACATGAAAGGCTACGAAATTAATATATAGGGTGAAAATTGTTGGGCTCTCTAATGTCCCTTGTTTCACGCCCGAAGGGCATTTGAAGAAATACGACGTGATATTGTTCCATTTCACACACGCTTCGACATTAGTATACATGGCTATCAACATTTTAAAAAAATCTTGAAAGAGCAGAGGTTGCGAGGACCCTCCAAAGTTGCTCTCTATCAACTGAGTCGAACACTTTCTCAAAGTCGACAAAACTCAAAAGCCACAAAAAATCCCCCCCATCCATCATCACACACGTGTTTAAGAATCATGCAATACAAGGTTAAATGTGATCAATTGTTGAGTACTGGGTTCGGAAACCAGCTTGCTCTGTACAAATCACGTCCACTTCCCTAACCCAACACTGCAATCGTCCCTCTATAATTGTTTGAATCCAGTCTATCATCTTTTTATATACAGGTACTATAACAGATCGGGATCAATCATTGGGAAAGTAGTGAGAGTCGAAAAGTGTGTTGAAAAACGTTGTAAGGAATGGTGCTATTCTGTCAGAGGCTAGTTTGTAGCACTCGCCAGGAATTCTATCCAGGCCTGGATATCTTCCTGGCTTAATCCTGTGAAGAGCTGCCTTCTTTTCATCTATCGAAATAGTCATTTAGTGTAGAATTAGTATCAACCGATTCAGCATTTGAAGCACTCCCAAAGTCGTATTCGGGCCTCGGATTTGGATTGGAGAAACGTAAATATAATTTTTCAAAATGTTTCTTCCATGTGAGTATTTCAATATCTATATTGGTAGAACATTTACTCGTGGCGTTTCTTACTAAGGACCAAAAAGTATGTGGATCTCTGCAATTAGTAAGCTTAGAGCTGACATAATGAAAGTGATTTTTATTTCTTTATACGGATAATCGTTTTGTATGCCCGTCGGTTAGTTAGGTAAGTCTCTTTATACACCAGAGATTTACTTCTCATATAGTGTTTAAGCGAATTTCTAGCTTCGCGTTTAGCCGCACGATACTCACTGTCAAAACAAACGAGTCGGCATCCTGACATCGATGGATTGGTAAGAACGCTTTTTTGCATACATTGGGCACAAGTTAAAATTGTTTCATAAAATTGCTGGAGGGCGGAATCTACAGAAGTGCTTATCCTGGCAGAAGCCTCATCTAGGTACTTCCTAAACTCCGGTTTTTCTGTCGTTCCTCTATACTCATTCATTCTGGTAGGGTCCCGTCGTATTTTGTTAACATATATGTTTTTGCCCAAGATATTATGATTATCATTATCAATTGGACCAATGGTGATCTCTAGAGGCATATGAAGACTCTCTACTCTATCAGAGACAATGAGGTCGACAGGTAAGTATGAGAAGTCAGCATCTATCATACAGTAATCCACGACGCTGTCCCCTTGGGGCGACACATAATTATGTACATCGTTCCTCGCTGTTCCTATACGTGCATCCATTCAGGATGATCAAGCGACGAATGAGGCACAAACTTGTCAAAATGTCGCCAAAAGTGTTTGTGGCTTTATCATGGGATCTTCTAGACTGCTTAAGGTAGGGAACCCCTCTCTCCGGTTCCTCGTCGACATCCTGGTCCATGCTCACAGTCCGTACGTCCCACCCCCCGACCTTGCATTGAGGTCACCGCAAAGTAATAGTGGCGATCTGGGAAAAGCTTCTTGGCACTGACAAATGCAATCTTCAAAAATAGTGATATCCCATGTAATATGATTTCCCCTATAATACGAAGAATCGACTGGCGGGACACACACACGTATTATTATATTAACATCCGCAGCGTTTGCTACTCTGAACGCCAAAAGATTGTCAACGTTAATGTTCACAGGAGATACACAGAGCCTGGGATATAGACTCCTTGATCAACACAACCACTCCTCCCGATCTCCGACCTTGCTTTGAAAGTTTCTTGGCCTGACTGGTAAAGTAGAAGTAGGGATGAAAGTCTCCAATAAACAACAAATATCGAAGGATGCGAGGTTTTCAGAGAACGCTGGTTCCCCTAGTTTGGATACGAGATCTTCTATGCTTCAATATAGCATCCTTAGACTGCCAAGTTCACTGAGATGGCTTACATAGTCCAAAAGTGTATCTTCATCTAACGGGCGTCGGCCTAGTACAAGTCATTCCTTGGGGATTTCGGTGGCTCCTCGTGGCGCTAACTCTCCTGTGTGACGCAGGCGCCCTTCCCACAGCCGGAGCTGTTTGTCACAGAAGTGGTTCGAGCTCTTTCACCAACACAGTTCGCAGAGAGAGAGAGAGAGAGAGAGAGAGAGAGAGAGAGAGAATGAGTGACAGACAGACAGACAGACAGATATACAGACAGACAGACAGACAGACAGACAGACAGACAGACAGACGGGCCACAGAGAGAGAGAGAGAGAGAGAGAGAGAGAGAGAGAGAGAGAGAGATAGAGAGAAAGAGAGAGAGAGACTGACTTTCACTTTGACTCATTTATTGTATATAGGCCGACCGCCCTTTACATTTTAAACATACAATATCACAAAATAAACAGTTCCTACATACAATCAATGGCAGTTTTCCTCTCGGTGTTTCAAGGCATAACATATGTACATAGCCACATTTCTTGTCGTTATCTTACCAGGAGCAGACATGAGTTGCATGAAATCCGTTCCAGCCTCTAAATGACGTTTTATGTATTCTTTCTTTTTGTCTTCATTTTCATGACAAAACGGGCATTTTGAGTTATTGCACAGAAGATTAAAACGGTGTCTGTTAATATTTCGGTTGTTTACACCAAATCTGAACCTTGCAAAAGCATCAAAGAATTTTTTGCTAGTTAACATTTTAGTTACGCCTCTTCCCCGAAGAAGTTTTTGAAAGAGGAATACCAATAGTATCTTGTACTGAAACTATTTTCTCCCTGCCACAGCTGTCTGTGACAGTCTCGAAGCCTTTGTTTAAACGCCCTGAGGAAGGCTTTTTCGTTGCCAACATCTCCAATGACCCATACGTGAGCAAATCCTGACCTGGAGAGGCAACTTTCTATGAGAGCTGTCCAATTTCTGCGATGTGGGACTTTGGAGTTAGCTAACCAGCGATATGCTTGTTTGATGAGCCTGTTAGTTGGCATTTCACTAATTTTAGCCAATACTTAACTACTTTAGTGCAGCCTGAGGTAGGCATGGGATATCTTCCCAGGTCTCCATACACCATATGAGTAGGTGTGCGGATATCCAGACCTAGAATTCTTTTACAGGCGAAGCTGTGGGCTTTTTCCACTCTGTCAGCTTTACCCATGCCCCATATCTCAGAACCATAAAGCAGGAGAGATTGGACTTGGGAATCGAATAACTTGAAGAAGATAGTGGTGCTTGTGTGTGTGTGTGTGTGTGTGTGTGTGTGTGTGTGTGTGTGTGTGTGCGTGTGTGAGAGAGAGAGAAAGAGAGAGAGAGCGAGCGAGCGAGCGAGAGAGAGAGAGAGAGAGAGATAGAGAGAGAGAGAGAGAGAGAGAGAGAGAGAGAGAGAGAGAGAGAGAAGACCAGGGGGAGGGGGTCATGGTATGGGTGGTAAAATATTGAGCTTGATAGAACAGTTAATTGTGGGGGTGAGTCCACTTTTTCATTTCTTCGCCAGAAACGTTATTCATCCTTTCATTTCCTTTCTTTCCATCCACCCCACCAGTGAGCTTGAGGGGAAAAGTGTGGTAGGGGCGATTTCCCGTTTCTCCTCCACTGTAATCGGAATCAATCAGAGGCCGTTGCCTGGGTTCAGCAGACCCCCTTACCCCCCAGGAACTCCTCTGTGATTGCTACCCTGGCGGGGAGGCGGCCTGCCCCTTCATTACAGAGATAAATTCCCCGACTGCGGTCGAACGCAATTAAAAGGCAGGTCATCGATCTGCTGCTGCAGCCTCATCATTTACCTCCTGATTGGCCTCATTAGCGGCCCTGGATGGCGGGAGGAACGCGTGGCCAGTCATGCTTCAACTCCCGCCAACGGCCAGACGCGCTCACAGCACCAGGCGACAGGAAGAGGCTTTACGCGCATGCTCACACTTTTGGGGATGGGATGGATGTAGATGAGCCGGCGAATCGGTTAGACAGGAAGAGCAACTTTCTGCGCACGCATCGAGAAGCAAATGCGTTTTTGATGAGCCAGCGCCTCGCAGACACTGGGGGACGTTCGCTGTACATGCGTGGGCTTCTGGGTGCTGGAAGATTCGCTTTGAAGGAGTTTATTTCCAACTGAGGATTTTTGGTAACCTGAAATTTTCCGGAAGTCGGCTGAAGTTAAATGCGGAAGATAACCCTCCATTTGTTAAGATTGCTAATGAAGGAAACGATGCAATTTGCTGTATTTTTCCACTTGTTTTCAGTGGACATGTCATCACAAAGCAGCAAGAGTGAGGGAGACAAGAACTATATTCTGTTTTCCTCACTCACTGACGAAGAAATGATATTGCTGTTGTAAGCTGTATCAGTTTTCTAACTCATCTATATCTTAGCTTTCCCATTCCAGCCTAGTTCGTCTCACTTACCTCTCCTTGTCCTGTATCTATTATTTCATGCCGTTTGAGCATGGCTATGAAGTGTATTTAGAAATTGCTCCACCTCCTCTCTAGCTGTGGCAAATGCAAGTGACTTTTACAATAAATGTACTCTTGTAAAGGTTTTCCTTGCTGTGTGGCTGTTGCTTGTGCCATTGGCATTATCATTCTTGCCGCAGTCGTTGTTGATACTGTAGTTGTATTCTGTCAATCAATAAGTTGTTGTGTCTCGCACATTATGAGCAGACAACAACGAGAAGAGATGGCATCACAGGCACAGTTCCTTACACCAACGCAGTCTGGGTGGACACGAGCGTGCACGCACAGCTTTTGGAGAAAGCAACGAAGAAAAATAATGATGACACTTTTTCTAAAAATATACTTTTTGATCCATTATTTCAATGCTAAGCCCGATAATTGGCGGACAAAATGAGGACTTAGAAGAGCAAATATTACAGAGAAAGAGGGAAAAAGCCAGAGCAAACGAATCTTGGGTACCCCAAGTGGAATCTTGGATGGTCCTTCCCATCTGGAGGGATGCTAGAAGGAAAACGGTTCGAAAATAAAAGACCGACGATTATGTCGGTGATGATTTTGTCTGGGGGCGGTCGAGCGGTACCGTGTAGTTAGCGAACGGGTCGATTCGGTCTGAAACCGGAGGCCTGTGATCACGGCCGGGCGCCGGCAGTCTCTGGAAAACACGCAGGAAAAACTTCGGCGCTCTCTCCTTGAAACAGGAGAGCGCCACGGCGTGAGTCGGGCCTTGAGAAGAATGGGTCCCGACAGTAACTTTGTTTCCCCGCCAAGAAATCGTTGCGCTTTCCGAGCACGGTTAACCCTTTCCCAGGCAAAGCGAGACCTCGTTCCGCCCGTAATCGGCAGCCTGAAGGGAGACAACTGCTCGGGCTCGGGTGGAGAGGGTTAATCCAATCAGAGCAGTTCCCGTGGCTAATGTTTTGTTACGGCAAAGTCGTTAGGGGCGCACTGGCTTCCCTCCAGGACGGAATTAGCGATAATCACACAGGCTTGGCCGCGCCGGTCTGATTGCTGGCATCGTTAGGCGGGATACTGTTTCACTTTATCGCGATGTTTCCTCCTAGTTCCCCAGCTTTTGCTGCCTTGTGGCTCAAGCAGAATCTCGCTTTGTCTCCGATCTTCCGGACTGTCCTTTTGACTTAGCTTCAGTGACTGACGGAGCAAGAAAACCAGAGATTTGTGACATTTGTTATTATTCAACTTCCTTCCCTAATGACCAAAACAATCGTTCAACCTGTGTCTAATAAATCGTAAATGTTACAATTTTCAGACTAATGACCCTGCACTTTTTTAGTAGCTTTGGAAATTTAGCGGGCGAACTTTCGTATTCAGTCACTTCTCTAAGTCGAAGAACCCACGGAAAACGAGGACAAAATCGGTCGGAGTTCTTGTGTAAAAGTTGTGTGAGCGAAGACGCTTCTCGATAGAGACAGAAGGCGAGAGAGATCGAGTTTCCACTTACTCTGAGGAAAACAAGAGGTGAACGTCCTGACTGTGGGTATTTGCCATGAAATTGTGTTATCAATGTTCAACCAAACTGACCGCTGTTGTCACGTATGAGATGATTAACCAACTTTTTGAATCACTAATATGCCTATTTACGGCTCGATGAACTTCCATATCTCGTTTCGGGTACTCAAGCAATCGCAATTTCTTTACACAACTTAAAGATGGCACTACTGGTTTTCAAAGTCAACGATGTCGGCACACAGAGATCTTTCCGTACATGTCGACTGCATCTAATGATTGGGATGAGAGGTGTACCTAAACAGCACAAAGCAAACAAGGAGGCCTATCATGACCTCTGGCTGCCCCTCTCCAGCCCCGATCACAGTGCACAACAAAACGGCAGGTCACAACTGGTATTTAGGTCATCCACTCTGGCTCATTTCACTTTCGAATAGTAAAACGGAGTAAACTCATGAAATTCCTAACAGTCCAGGTGATAACGGTTCCTGCAGCCTCAGTTCAGTTCAGTTCAGTTCAGTCTCTTAACCCTGGGATGGGTTGTTGAGGCACCACTGATGACTTTCGGACAATCTTCCTCCATCGATCTCTATCCTCTGTGGCTCGCTGTGAGTCAGCAAAGGTCAAGCCTGTCCACTCTTTGATGTTGTCTTCCCACCTCTTTCTCTGCCTGCCTCTCCTTCTCCCACCTGGTACGGTACCTTGCAGGATGGTCTTGGCCAGCCCACTGCCTCTTTACACGTGACCGTACCACTTCAGCTTTCTGCTTTTCACGATTGAGAGCAGGTCTTCTTACTGTCCAATCGCTCTCCTGATCCTGTTGCTGACTTCCTCATTCGTGACATGGTCTTTATATGAGATGTTCAGAATCTTGCGGTAGCATCTCATTTCCAGGGCTTGTATCCGTCTCTGTAGTTCAGATGTGAGTGTCCAGGACTCGCATGCATACAAGAATACGGAGATGGCCAGCGTGCGCATGAGCCTGATCTTCGACGCGAGTGATATTTCTGTCACGCCATATTGGCCTACGATGGGTAAAAGGAATGACCACCACCAAGGGGTCTATGACAATTTGCAAACATATATTCCCAAAATTGCATAGGCAATCAAAAGAAAGGCATTGCAAAAAAAACTAACAAAATTACTAATAATGATAGTTTTCCTAGAGCAAAGTCTAACCTTCAGTTAAACTAAGATACAAGCAAGCTCAATACGGGCCAGAAAATCCTAGAAGACTATTAGCTAAACATCTACATAACATAGTTAGATATACCATGGCAAACACATCCATACAAGAACTACAACCTGTCATTGACTAGGTATACTACAGGCCAGTAATTATACACAAGACTCACAGTCACATTCCCTGACTAGTACCTACTAGTCCCGAACCGGGAAGTGAAAAAAACACACACAAACCCAACACAAGAAATGACGCAGTCGACTGTTACAGCAAGGCTCCGGAGTCCACTCTGCCAGCAAGCACAGTCTGCTTGAAGGGGCGCCGCAAGTCCGGGCGGCCAACACTGGGAGGAGCACAGCGTCTGCTTAAGGACAGACAGCGTCTGCACGCTGAACATACCAGCCGAAGCCTCGGTCCTTCTGCAGCAAGGACGTGAGAGGTTCAGCCACTACCGCACAGTTAGGGCGGAACCGACAACAGTTCCCTACCATGCCCAGGAACCAGTGCACCGCTCTCTATTCGTTGGCTCTGGGCAATCCCGTATCCCGAAAATATTTTATTCCAGTGGAACCACCTTACCCAGGCCAAATACATGATCCGGGCATTGTTCTCGGGCTTGGCCAAACTCGCTCTGGTCCAAGCTGACAGTGAGATTTGCAGGTCGCAGCCTCTGGAACACTCGTCATGGATCGTGAAGGTGTTTTTACCAAGTCAACCGGTCATCCAAATGCATAGTGAAGCAGTGAGTTCATGAGTCTCTGGAAAACAGTGGGTGGCGTCTTCAGTCCAAAGGGGAGTCTCTTAAACTGGCAGAGGATCCGCTTGGTCTTCTCACTTATTTTGGTGGTGTATCTTCGGCAAATCCAGCTTGGTCAAGTACTGAGCAGATCCGATCCAGTCAATCCAGTCGTCGATCCGGGGCAAGAGAAAACGTCGTCCGCCTTTAACAGTTGATTCACCCTTCGGAGGTCAGTACAAAGCCAGTACTGTCTCCCAGGCTTGGGCACTAAAACACAGGGGTAAGAACACTCACTCGTGGAAGGCTCGAGTGTGTCATTGTCCAATATTTACTGCATCTTTTCCTCCAATATGCTCTGTTTCTGCGAGCCAACACGGTAAGGATGCTGCCTGACTGGTGACGCTTGGCCCTTATCATTGTCCAACCACATCCAGTTCTTCACAGAAGGACTGTCCGGATACAGGCAAGCGAACTCCCGTTTGATCTCGCTCAGCTCCCTGGGTAGATGTTGCAACTTCGCACCCAGGATACCCAGGATTTGGAAATGGTTTCCCACCACGAACACATCACTCGGTCCACTGTTCATTGATGCCACTGGGATTGGTGCATGTTTCTCACGTTAGGCCATAAGCAAGTCTACATGGCAATACCTGGTTTTCTCATGTCTATCGGGGGTCGAGATAAGATACTCTACTGACCATGAGTACCACCGCATTTGGTCCAAAACATCTGGACTGTACATCCGATGTGCAGGTTAGTACAACTTATTAGCACTTTTCTTCACTTTTAACACTGGCTCAGCTTGTACAGACAAAGTATAGTTTCGGACATGTCCACAACAATAATTTGTGACGTCATATCCGAGGAAAGTATCAATATCCACGTGGGTGGTTCCTCCATAACACTCATCACAATCTCTTCTGTGATGAAACCTGACTGTGTAATAGAACTGTCTGATACATTCGGCCTACAACCTGAATCACAACGCTTTCACTTGTTCTGGTCAACTCGGGATCCTTCACTGCCTGACGCCGAATCAGACTGAGACATTCCCCTGTCTCACTGAATACAGAAATTTCCTGGATAGAGCCTTGTCAGTGGGCAGCAATATTAGCCCGAGAAACATATTTCTAGTAGTTTAAACTAAGTCTGGATAAAGACACTGTCTCAGAATGGAAAAATCCTACCACCTTCTGCCAATCCTTCTTCCTAGCGAAACAAGTTTCTATCACGCGGCACTTCTTCCTGCAATAGGTATAATTGGGAACGAACAAAAGACTTGCTTAATGCAGACAACTAAAAACAACCCACAATTTCTCTGGCAGGCTGCACTCGACACTTTGCATGGACATGGCTCAGCTTGTGGCATTTCCAGCACGTCAAGCCTGCCTGACCACCAGATCCTTGGCTGATACCCAGTTTTGACCTGAGAAGTGCATGCGTATAATCCTGGCATTTAAGTCTGTTAGAACAACAGCTGCCCTGGCTAACTTTACATTCTGATCTTCTGAAAGATATGAACATGGACGGAACCTTGTTCTTACAATCGTCCACAACATATATGGGCGCTGCTCACTTTCACGGGTTTCCGAAAGAACTCTATCAACAAGGAAAATGGACTGATTTCATCGAAACTTGTTATTATGACTGTAGTTCTCATCTCGACGCCCTTAACAGGGAAGCAATATATTTCCCCGCTATTGTTGACCCTGCAGTATCGCCGTTTAAATGTGAAATCAGAATTGTTAAGGACGAAAACCCAGACCTGGAAATCATATTACCGCCCTCATTTCGTGAGCAGGGTACTAATGATGTATCTTTCTGTCCTTAAATAATCGCGAACACCAGACCTTTACAAACAATGAATAACTGATCTTTCAAAGTTGCAAAGCAGTAAAGTATTTGCAGTCTGTCTTTTCGGTTTTAACTGCCTCACTAAATCAAATTTAGGAGACACTTTTGAAGCAAATCTGAAAGAAATAACTCCTGGAATAACACAGATGAAGAGTAAATACATAATTAAAAAATCAACAGTGCCATTGTAACAGCAAAACAGGCACTTCCTCGAAGACGGAGTGATGTGGAGATGTGTGCAGTGGGTGCGATCCTGGAGAGGGTGGGGGGGGGGAGTGAGGATGTGTGGAGTGGGGGCGAGGTTGGAGAGAGGGGAGGGGGGTGGGATGTGTGGAGTGGGGGCGAGGTTAGAGAGGGGGGAGGGTGGGGATGTGTGGAGTGGGGGCGAGGTTAGAGAGGGGAGGAGGGGGGATGTGTGGAGTGAGGGCGAGGTTGGAGAGGGGGGAGTGTGGGGATGTGTGGAGTGGGAGCGAGGTTAGAGAGGGGAAGGATGAGGATGTGTGGAGTGAGGGCGAGGTTGGAGAGAGGGGAGGGTGGGGATGTGTGGAGTGGTGACGAGGTTGGAGAGGGGGGAGTGTGGGGATGTGTGGAGTGGGGGCGAGGTTAGAGAGGGGAGGAGGGGGGATGTGTGGAGTGAGGGCGAGGTTAGAGAGGGGGCGTGTGGGGATGTGTGGAGTGGGGGCGAGGTTAGAGAGGGGAAGGATGAGGATGTGTGGAGTGAGGGCGAGGTTGGAGAGAGGGGAGGGTGGGGATGTGTGGAGTGGGGGCGAGATTAGAGAGGGGGGAGTGTGGGGATGTGTGGAGTGGGGGCGAGGTTAGAGAGGGGAAGGATGAGGATGTGTGGAGTGGGGGCCAGGTTGGAGAGAGGGGAGGGTGGGGATGTATGGAGTGGTGACGAGGTTGGAGAGGGGGGAGTGTGGGGATGTGTGGAGTGGGGGCGACGTTGGAGAGGGGGGAGTGTGGGGATGTGTGGAGTGGGAGCGAGGTTAGAGAGGGGAAGGATGAGGATGTGTGGAGTGAGGGCGAGGTTGGAGAGAGGGGAGGGTGGGGATGTGTGGAGTGGTGACGAGGTTGGAGAGGGGGGAGTGTGGGGATGTGTGGAGTGGGAGCGAGGTTAGAGAGGGGAAGGATGAGGATGTGTGGAGTGAGGGCGAGGTTGGAGAGAGGGGAGGGTGGGGATGTGTGGAGTGGGGGCGAGGTTAGAGAGGGGGGAGTGTGGGGATGTGTGGAGTGGGGGCGAGGTTAGAGAGAGGGGAGGGTGGGGATGTGTGGAGTGGGGGCGAGGTTGGAGAGAGGGGAGGATGGGGATGTGTGGAGTGGGGGCGAGGTTAGAGAGAGGGGAGGGTGGGGATGTGTGGAGTGGGGGCGAGGTTGGAGAGAGGGGAGGATGGGGATGTGTGGAGTGGGGGCGAGGTTAGAGAGAGGGGAGGGTGGGGATGTGTGGAGTGGGGGCGAGGTTGGAGAGAGGGAAGGATGGGGATGTGTGGAGTGGGGGCGAGGTTAGAGAGAGGGGAGGGTGGGGATGTGTGGAGTGGGGTCAGGTTGGAGACGAGTGATGGTGTGTGGAGTGAGGGCCAGGTTGGAGAAGAGGGGAGAGGGGGGGATGTGTGCAGTGGGGGCGAGGTTGGAGAGGGGGGAGGGGGGAGATATGTGGAGTGGGGGCGAGGTTGGAGAGGGGGGAGGGTGGGGATGTGTGGAGTGGGGGTGAGGATGGGGAGGGGGGAAGATGGGGATGTGTGGAGTGAGGGCGCGGCTGGATAGGGTGGAGGGTGGAGAGGGTGGAGTGTGTAGAGGGGGGAGTGTGGAGAGAGGGGAGGGTGGGTGTGGGGAATACGAGTGGAAGCAAGAAGTTCTGAGCGACGGTCTATCCACGCTGGTGGCCAGTCGGAACATTCGATTGGCACGGAGGCAGAGCGGAGGACAGACACACTCAATCTCTCGCTGCCGCTCGGTAAACACACAAATTAATGACGCAATAAAAGACAGAGCAGGCCGGGCAAGATCGAAGGGCTAGAGGACGAGGGTGCCAAACTTGTCCCCCCCAAATGGCGGGGATGCGGGATTGATTTTGCGGGGATGTAGATAGATCTCTCGGTTGGTGAAGGCAGTGCTTGCCTCATTATCTCTTTCTTCTGCCGACTTGACCCAGGGGTCCCAGTTTGATCGCGGGGGAAAGGAGGAGAGGAACGAACGGTGATTTATTTTTTCATTAATAAGAGCAAACAGTTGATTTTATGTTCTGTAAAAAGTAGCGGAAATGATAATAATTTTCTCCCCAGAATCAATAGCTGTCAGGGAAATGGATTTTCGGCTGCCCAAACTGCAGTGCAGCGCTGGCCGAACTAGGGAAGGAATGATGCAGGTTAAGATGTTTCTCAAAGTCTGACAGTGACAGATACAAGGACAAAGCAGTACTCTTGCTCCATCAAACTTTTCTAAGAGTTTTGGCATCCGCTCTGATCCCTGGAGGCTGATGTCTAACGACATGTTCGACTTTTGCCCCGATCGACAGAAAATCTACTGACTACTAAAATGGCATGCTTTGATAGGATTTTCAATATACACGGGATTCTCGTAAAACTAACACAGATTCAGTAAATTACCAGGACTGGATTTTGAATAACACCATGAAACATTTTGTTCATAACAATTACGACGTAAGACATAAATTAAAGATTATTCGCGACTACGATTTACAGTATGCGTGCATTTTAATATCCTGGGTGATATCCACATGCTTCCAAGCAGTTTTTACTTGAAACGACCTTCCCAGTGTAATTGGAGCGAACTAACAGATCAGTAATCATTCTCTTCCAGTGCGTAAATGTTCTCATGCAGTTTCTGATAGAACTGTTTAATGATTGATAGATTTACACATTTACTGACTTAAAGAGTATTCTGGTCGATTATCTGCAAGCTCTAACACTGTTTCTACTTTCAAAGATCTTCCATTACCACAGCATTCAATAAAGATTAACCACAAACCGGTCCCTTAAAATCATTTCCACAAATAGCTTAATATGGACATTAAGGCTGAAAACATCCAACATTCGGTGTTACCAAGCTGTACTTGATAATCCCGTCCTGCAGAATCTCGGCGAGTATCTTAACGTCTGTGGCACGACTTGTGCCTCTCGCTGCTTAGAAAGGGAAAACAGGGAGGAAGGCGGAGCGGGTTGGGTTTATAAGCAATTACATTTATCACGACGGACAGCGCTCGTCCGAAGTGGGAGACCCTGATCCAATACGCAGTGACAAGTTCCTGGGATAACTACGACTCGCCGCTATCGGCGCGCTTCCAAACTTTTATTGACCGCAAGGCGCGCATTTAAACAAACCCGCACTTTTCATCTCGCTTTGCATGCGCTATGACGGGGCAATCAGCCTGCACGGTCAGTGGGAGATTGCGGGTCTGGTAATGGTGATCTGCACAAGAGGAATCGATGACAGAAGACACGTGCACATAGAAAAGAAGACGGTAACGGAAAAAACGCCGTGGTGTAATCCTGCGTTGGTTCTTCAGGGTGACCATGGCCATTTTCTCCGCGCCTTTGACGCTGATAGCCGCAGTTTTGATTATGCTCACAATAGTAAAACTATTTATCACAACAGCGACGGCTGTGCAGTAGGAGTAACAACATAACGATGGTAACAGTACGGATGAGGAGACTGCTGCCGCTGAAGAAGGAGAGGAAGAGGAAGAAGAAAGGGAAGAGGAAGAGGAAGAAGAGACGGAAGAGGAAGTAAAGAAAGAGGACAAAGAGGAAGATGAAGAGGAAGAAGAGACGGAAGATGAAGAGGAAGAAGAGAAGGACAAAGTAAAGGAAGTGAACGTAGAGGAAAAGGAAGATGAAGAGAAAGAAGAGGAAGAGGAAGAAGAGTAAGAGAAAGAGGAAGAAGAGAAAGAAGAAGATTGGCAAATCACATGAACGTATGGTCTCTTGGAGACGTTGATCGTTATCTTCTCAAGAAGGGTATGATAAGTTAAGATAAAGAAAGGCTTCAATGAATGTGATCCGAAGGCAATGCTCTACGCAAGCGATGGAGCTGGTATCTTGTAGTGCGAGATCTGAGGGTTTCGTGGTTCTGTTCCACGTCGGAACGACCCGCTGGATTAACCGTCCGAGTGACCAAACGGACTACGAGAGACTGTCACTATCACTCCTTGCCACAAAAAAGTGAAGATGGGAAGATGGAAAGAAAAGACAGACATCAACTCACCTCACATGTCTTTTCGGATTGGCCACTCATGTCGTGGACCCTCCTTCTCGGTCTGCTGGAAAAGCTGTCTGCAGTCGCTTGGAAGGCAAGAGACATCCAGTAACACTAGAACCACTTTGCTATTAAGACTGAACTATCTCACAAACATTCCATGTTTTGACTTCAGTGTTTTCTACACGGTGAATTTTCTCGCAAGAGATGCGTTGATATCGTTGCTTTTGTAGCTGCAAGTTGTTGCTTGTATTCCTCAGGTTAAGTTACCACTTTAGCGCATAATGCCACTCAGTCCAGAAGCAGACCACGTGATGTCGACTGGTGGTTCCAGATGACAATAGTCCCAGAACACCTTCAGCAATATTTACTGAAGGGTTGAGCACTACACGAGTCCCTGGTACGTGTCCAGTTACCTGACCCTAGACACGTGTCGCAGCAGCTTCTCTTGGACACGCCGAAGCCCGGCTGAAAAACCGAAGGGGAAAAGCCTTATTAACAGACTGGTACATTACGTGTGAAAGCTCTCTGTCTGCATGTCTGTGTGTCCGTTCGTCTGTCCGTCCATCTGTCCGCACGTCTGTCTTTACGTCAGTCTCTCCTTCCTTCCATCCTTCGTTCAGTCCGTCCGACTGTTCGACACCATTAATTTTGTGTCTGTTTGTCTGTCCGCCCCCCCCCCCCCCCCCCATCCCACCCCCCTCTCTCTCCCCATGAAAATGATTGCCATAAGGAGCGCCACCATCGCTACCACCAGAAAACTACAGCTGATCTCCATCGAAAAACTGAAATATCCTCGAACACATCTCACACAAATTTTCTTCCCATTTTTACGACAAAATAATGTAATGTCCAGGCGCTCGTGGTAATGGGGTGGGTAGGGGGAGGGGAGAGGGGGCACGCACATATGCACGCACGTATGCACGCACGTACTCACGCACGCACACACACACACACGCGCACACACACACACACACACACACACACACACAGAGAGAAAGAACTGAACTGAACTGTATTCATTGTCCGAAAGCAATTTAACTTTATACTGTATTTCATAATAGACTGTTTCAGCAGAATAAAACTATGCCACACATGAAATAAGTTCATATAAACATGTGTTGTTAAATTTTTCTCTCTGAGCTTCAAGGTACAGAAAATGTACACATACCCTTTACTTCTTATTCAGGCATTTATTTTTGTTCACTATCAAAAAGAATCTTCAGTTTTTACAAGGACGTACAGATTGTGCATACTACTTATCCATTGATTCAATGTGAGCACTGCAGTGTAAGAGCAAAATGTTTTCGCCTTCTTCCACGTCACAGAAGGGGCAAGCCAGCTCTCTCGTGTCTTTGTGATCACAGTGCCGCTTAATTCTTATGAAATTAACTCCAAATCGTAATCCAATTAATGCGTCCCTGAATGTTTTTAAATGGTAAGAAATGTGAAATATTTTGAAGGTGGGATGGGATGGGGGGTGGGGGGGTGGGGGTGGGGGTGGGGTGGGTGGAGAGAGAGAGAGAGAGAGAGAGAGAGAGAGAGAGAGAGAGAGAGAGAGAGAGAGAGAGAGAGAGAGAGACTTTGGCCGGTCACAACATGTTACATTCACATCAATCATTGAAAGTTCTTCATTAGGCTATATCCAAGGAGTACTCTATCATAGGAGATGCACCACAGATTTCCAGCATCGGCTAGCAAAGGCCAGTCTTATCACTGGTACTACTTGTTTTGCGGCGACTGATCTCTCGTTGGTCTGTCAGCCTTAAATCCTCCCCACGACCTAACAAACTTACCTCACGCTTGAATTAGTGGCGGGTAATTATCTCCTCTACTAAATTAAACTGACCACGCCTCCTCCTTTCCCCGCGTTATGTGCGCACGTCCTATTTTGCGGTCTACCCACCAGTCGTTATCGGCATGTTCCCCCCTAATCATACCTCACTAAAACCCCTGTCCCTTTAACCGTTTCGGGAGGGGGGGGCCGCCTTCTCCTCCCGGCCACCTTCGCAACCGGCCTCTACCTGCCTAACTCTCACCCCACTCAACCCCCCTCAATCCTTCTCCCCCTCACTCATCGTCCCGCTAACATTGCAGTTCCCCAGTATCCCCCCCTCGTGTGTTCAGTTCATCCCACTGATCATGCACCCACCAAGCCGTTCATCTTTCTTCTCTCTTGTACACATCCAACAGTTGTTGGAAGGCTACACGCTTCCTTTTTCTTCTCGTAAACCCCCATTTCCATCCTCGCCTTTTTTAGCCCCCCTGCGGCTGGCACTACTCTGGAACGACAACCGTTGCACCATCCCTCTTTCATCAACGATGCCGCCTTGGGCATCCAGTCTCTTATCGCGCTATATGTCCGCCCGCATATCTCATACCAGTAAGTTTTCTATCCTATCTCTCGCTCCCTCACCCCCTTCGACCCCCGCACTCATTGCACTCCCCCGCCGCCCACCTCCCACACGTGTTCCTCCCAATCAATTATCGCCGTCCCTCGCTTGGCCCTTAAGCTCCCATTTTATTCTAGCTCCCTAAAAACCCTGATCATTGGCTCTATGTTCTTTTGCCACTGTTTAGTTCAAGAGACCTCCTCAGCACTTCATTACTTCAACATCCCCCCCTCGTCTCGGATTTTCCCTCCCCTTTCTATTTTGTTTTTTTTTGTCTCCCTTACGTCCAGGTTCTGTTTGTCTTTATTCTTTTCTCCACGATATCTGAAGTCATCTACATCATTTTCTGACCTGCGGATGAATCTTTGCGTAGTTGAAATCAGTATTTTCGATATTGATATGAAGTTTAAAGACCATTAAAACATGATTTTGAAAGACGTTTTATTATAATTTGTCACCTGTTTTGTTGATTTGATGATTTTGTTCGTTTAAAACGTGCACTCTGTTATGTAGCGCATGTATCAGGAACCGGAAGTAAGCATTATTGTTGATGGCTGAAGTTTGAATTGACTTGTTTAGATATTGCTTTCTATGGACTTATGGATACTTAAACAGTGTTTTTTTCGATGTTTTGATTCTGGGATGTTTGCTACAGATCTTATGTATGTTGTATGGCTAGAAAATGGTGAATAAGTAGGGTGTAACGGGAACTACAACAAGTGCCGTGATGCCGCCGAGAGAGACTTGGATTACTGTACTGCCTCCACGTAAATATTTTGTGTGTGTGTGTGTGTGTGTGTGTGTGTGTGTGTGAGAGAGAGAGAGTGAGAGAGAGAGAGGAGAGAGAGAGAGAGAGAGAGAGAGAGACGATCGACCGAAGTGAGAGGGAGAGGATTGGGTGAGAGGAGAGGAGAGAGAGAGAGAGGAGAGAGAGAGAGAGAGAGAGAGAGAGAGAGAGAGAGAGAGAGAGAGAGGAGAGGAGAGAGAGAGAGAGGAGAGGAGAGAGAGAGAGAGAGAGAGAGAGAGAGAGAGAGAGACGACCGACCGAAGGGAGAGGGAGAGGATTGGGAGAGAGGAGAGAGAGAGAGAGAGAGAGAGAGAGAGAGAGAGAGAGAGAGACGAACGACCGAAGGGAGAGGGAGAGGATTGGGAGAGAGGAGAGGAGAGAGAGAGAGAGAGAGAGAGAGAGAGGAGAGAGAGAGAGAGAGAGAGAGAGACGAACGACCGAAGGGAGAGGATTGGAGAGAGAGAGAGGAGAGGAGAGAGAGGAGAGAGAGAGGAGAGAGAGAGAGAGAGAGAGAGAGAGAGAGAGACGACCGACCGAAGGGAGAGGATTGGGAGAGAGGAGAGACAGAGAGAGAGAGAGAGAGAGAGAGAGAGAGAGAGAGAGAGAGAGAGAGAGAGAGAGAGAGAGAGAGATGGTGTTAAGTTGGTTGCGTCAAATATTGATGGTGTTAGACCTGAAGGAGCTTAACACAATAATTTTTTTCCCAATAAAAGGTTCACAGTCTAATTTCCAGACACTCCATCCAACTGATTCGTATCGAAATCAGAGTGTTGTTTTAACCATAGATCTAGTTGTGACTATTGAATTCGCCCATAAAACAATGCAAGTAAAAGTAATAGCTCTATATATGGCGATGTCACACAATTCTCGATCTCAAACCACTTTATATATATACTATATCATACTATATATATACTATATATATATAATATCACTTTACTCACACATTTTCACTCTCACCACATCACTACCTCACTCATCTCTCTCACTCTCTCTCTCTCTCTCTCTCTCTCTCTCTCCTCTCTCCTCTCTCTCCCACCCACCCACCCCCACCCTTTCATACCCTATGGGTGACTGTTGATCAATCCTTCGCTGTAGATGACAATTGAGGAAACAGGCGGATTATACGACACATAGAGATCAGATACACAAGACAGGATTTACTTTTTATATCTAAATCTCCTAGGATAATTCACAAACAAAAACCCGCAAATTCCAAAGAAAACACCGATACTTTTTAAACAAGTGTGTGTCATTTTAGTATTGCGGAAAGGTCCACACCATGTGTGTTGTTGAGTGGGTTGTTTTCACAGTGTGAAATTGTGATTTTTGGTCCAGTGGAATGTAAAAGTGCTTGTGAATGTTTAATGCTCACTCTTGAAGAGTTGAAACCTTTATCTTTTTTCCTTGACCCTCCCACAGGGGGGGGTGGGACCCACACACCTCCCCCCTACTAACAAGCTTGCTATTTAAGGTTTGGAATGAACAAAAGACCCCTACTAGAGACTTTATTTCTTGCCATCTGTCCCTCCTCCGTCCTCCTTTTTTAGGGTATTGCATTTCTGGTTTACTGCCCCCATCTCCACAAAAAAAGAAAAACTAATCCCCTCTCACAGTCAC
>JAWQFJ010014882.1:0-10914 GCA_034096865.1 Theodoxus fluviatilis | reverse complement strand
AAGGGAGGAGAGCAAGAGAAATGAGTGTCCACGTGATCGTGGTCCCGAGCAGGTAGTTCTGGAGACATGGCAGTAATTGTCCTCCCTGTTCAAGTCATCTGGCCTCGGATTTTCATGCAATAGCAAATTCGCACGCATTCTGTCAACCCAAGTCAATAGTGATTCTGGCACAGTTCGCAATGAATGCGTAATAGACTTGACCCTTCGCATTACAGCATTGCGCCAACAATAGTTTGTTCTGATACTATTTTTTTCTCCACTTTTTACATAAATCATTCAGATGTCAAAACTTGTTTCCGTTTCAACGCAAACATTTTATTTTATCGAATAAACGCTTGTTTATTGCCTCAACAAGAGTAAGTTATGAGTTTTGCGCGAAATAATCTTAGAACTACTTTAACGGCGGATGTCAGGGAGCAGCTCGGCTATCCCACAAGCCTCTCGTGTGACCTTCTCATGCATATTTCGGACGAAAACCTTCCATCATGTTATGTCAACTGGGCTAGAGACACTTTCGCCGGTAGGCGAAGTCTCTAGTGAACTAGAATGATTCACACCAACATGTGGTCAAGTAAGACACGAATTTTTACCTTCAACAGCAGCTGACATTCATTTCAGTTCCATTTCATTGTGTGTACTCATGAGCAGCACAACTAGAAACGAAACAGAGTTCTCACAATTTCATGTTAAAAATTAACGTTAAAATGTATAAAGATGATAGTGTAGAAAATAATGTGTCAATATTCAACTGCAAGACCATTCGGCAAAACATTCTCACTAGAAAACACTTTACACCTAATGACATTGAAGAGTTGTTGAACTCTGCTTTAAGGAGGCAATATGCCACTGAATATTTGAATATTCATTTTCGTCTCGACACAATTCTTAGGACTTTTCTATAGTCAGTAAAAAAGAAAACTTCCTTTCAAGCCCTCGTTTTAAATGCAACTTCCCTGAAAGCTAATGAACGCAACCTTGGTGAATCCATTCTATCATCGCATATATGTATTCGTCTACTTCGGCAAGACTTGGTTTGGGAACTAAAACTCCTAGTCACCACGGGTTACTTGGTATCCGTTGTTTCCATGCGAGATCAGAAACGACACCAGCCTGAAGAAACACTGGGGGAAGACAAAGAGGAGACATGGAAGACAGAGAACTCTTGGAGTCCGATGCATCCACATCTCCTGTCGCAGACTGTCTCCATGGTAGCCACTGGTCCCAGGGAATTCCCCACATTCTGAGGCAGAATATGAGTCAGGGTAGGCGAAGACGTATGGAAAGAAATGTGTGTGTGTGTGTGTGTGTGTTTGTGTGTGTGTATGCATATGTGTGTGTGTGCGTGCGTGTATGTGTGTGTGTGTGTGTGCGTGTGTGCGTGTGCGTGCGTGTGTGTGTGTGTGTGCGTGTGTGTGTGTGTGCGTGTGTGTGTGCGTGTTTGTGCGTGTGTGTGTGCGTGTGTGTGTGTGTGTGTGTGTGTGTGTGTGAGTGTGTGAAAAGAGGAAATGTGAGGGGAGAAGGAGAGGTAGGCAGAGAAAGAGGTGGGACAACATCAAAGAGTGGACAGGCTTGACCTTTGCTGACTCACAGCGAACCACAGAGGATAGAGATCGATGGAGGAAGATTGTCCGAAAGTCATCAGTGGTGCCTCAACAACCCATCTCAGGGTTAAGAGAGATAACTGAACTGGGGGGTTGGGTAGTTGAAAACCAAAGGTATGACCCAGTAGTTCGGACACCAATTCCTTCTCGGCCTACACCTTTTTGCCTGTCTTGATTCCACTGCCACAGAATGGCCATCACCACCAGCATCGTTACTACAACAAATGTTTACGAATGTAGAATCTACTGCTAAATTTCATTACCGTTTCCACCCCAATCGTTTGAAAAAATTACTTCATCCATCCATTTCTCCATCCATCCATCCATATATTCATCCATCCATCCTTCTATTCATTTATCCATCCATCCAGATTTTCTGTTAATTTATTAACGCCCTTTCTTATTCCACTCATCCGTGCATTCTTCTATCCACTTTTCTATCCATCCATCCATCCATCCATCCATCCACCCACCCACCCATCCATCCAACCATCCATCCATCTATCCATCCATCCATCCATCCATCCATCCATCCATCCATCCATCCATTTATCCATTCATCATCAATCTTTCATTTATTCATCTATCCTTCCATCCAGATGTTCTATTAATCTATTCACGCCTTTTCTTATTCCTTCCATCTATGCATCATCCTATCTACCCATCTATGTATCCATACACTCATCCATCCATCCATCCATCCATCCATCCATGCATCCACCCTTCTAAGCATCCATCTATCCATCAATTTCATTAAATGCCCATCCATCGAAATAAAAGTTGCTAACCATTTGCCTACTCAGCTTCCTTCTTTCCTTCCTTCATCTATTTTCTCTCTCTCTCTCTCTCTCTCTCTCTCCACTTGACAAGTGGAGACATGCACTTGCTACGACACAGCAGTGCGGAGATGGATATGAGAGCGGCACACAAAGCACGGGGATGACCATTTGCACTGCATCACAGTATCCCTGGAGACGCTGCAGTGCAAAGCCATTCTCCATTGGTGTCGCTTTTATGGTTTATATCCTCATTCAACTTTACGGTTATGTTAAGGCTGAGACGATAGACTCTTTCAAAAGTTGTGAAGGGAGGTGATAAAAACTAAAGCAGTAAAATACACAGTGAAAAAGAGAAGAAAAAAAAAACCGAACAGACAAGGTTAAGACGTCGCAAAACGTGCCAAAAGGGAGAAAATACCAACCCAACTGATATCGAAGATGAAACTTGGGGGTTTAATCAATCTTTTATTTTATAAAATCCAGAAAACCTCATCACGGAAAACAGAAAAAGAGCATTTAAATTCCAAAAGCAATTGACCCCGGCTGTGAGCTATTTCCTCCCACACTTAACTTCGACTCCCCCTTTTTGCCAACCCTCCCCTGACTCCTTCCGGCATGACCCCTGCCTCTCCTGTCTCTGGAGTCGGAAAAGGTCCGTCCAGGGCGGAGCAGACCAGAGCAGGACTGCCACGCCCACTTCACTCCGCCATTAACATCCGGGTAATTTCATAACGCGCGCGGCACCGCACGCCACGGTAATCTCGTCCCGGGCGAGATTAACGGCGAGAGTAAGGGGAGGTGGCACTCGCGCCGGAAGTGGCGCTGTCTTGCCAGCCTCGTTATCGCTAGGGGTGTCCGACTTCCGCTAGGAATGGCGGGAATACAGGGGAGGTTGGACTGACGGTGCAAGGGTCAAGAGCCTGCAGAGGGAGTTTGACCAAGCCCAGATGACATCTCGACAAAGGTGCTTGACCCTGTAATGGCTGACAACGGAAAATTAGGGAGGGGAGATTTCGACTCGTGATGGATGGATTTGCTCTATTGGATAATTTCTAAATAATGAGCTGCAAAGACGGTCATTTCCAGTCGGTAGCATGGAACTGCTTCTCGTTGAACGCAGCAAGAACAAGCGGCACAACAGATGTTTCCGAATAATAAAAATATTTGTTTAAGAATATTCTAAGTAAGCAGAGTCTTCAGATTGTTTAATATTCTAAAGGAGAATAGAAAGAATTAGTCAATCGTAAACAGACATACTGAATAAGATTAAACGTGGAAATGGAACATTGCAAATTGTTCATGGTATTAAAAAGTATACTTTTCTTCACACCTTTTAGCATGAAGGACACTCATCCGAGATCTAGCCAATAAATCCTCTATTACATTAGTTTTTAAAAAATCGATATTTTCTGCATGAATCTGTTCCAAACACAACACAAGATTGGAAATCAGCATCCTGCTGAAAACCAACGGAGGCACATTCTGAGAACTAACTGTCGGAGTAAAGAGTTCGGAAACAGGACGCAATCGTTTTGTTGGTGTCCCGGGTATATGTGCGTAGCATCGTAAGACGATCGTTTCTGCCCTCTCAAGTGATTGGATTCATCACTCATGAACCTCGTCGGATATTCTTTCCACATCATCATCAGAAACCTAGTCAACAGTCACAAAACAATAGAAATATATTTTGTAACGTGACTTTCTGCCCAAAGTCCTGGACATGATGTGAAGCAATGCTCAGTCAGGAATTACACTTCACGTCAGTTTAAATGAAACACATCTCAGCTGCGTTGTAAAGATTGAAAAATATAAACTTTGAAAAATGGAAATCGATGTAGATCGAGGAGGTAAGAGAGAACAACACACCCAAACAAAGCCTCACGAACTCTCAGGAACTCTATCGAGGAAAGCAAAGACACATTCTAACGGGACTGCCAGCTTTGCCGAATTTCGAGAGAGGTCCCGGACACAGTGATTTGTGGAAAATTCACTTTCGGGGACCACTATTTTACAATCGCTGCGCTGCTCGCTCTCCGATGAAAGCTCACTAACTTAAAATATAAATTTTTCTGACTAAAGAATACTTCTTGATGACATGTACTGCACCTAAACTTTTGCAATAAAACTAACGGCAACACTGAAAAAGCACGCGTACATTCTCGCACTGGTCAGGCAAATGTAAACAAATTGATCGACTATGAATTCTTGCTTCATTACGCTCAAATTGTCTTTGAGTACGAAAGTAATACACTACTTTTTTTTAATCTGCGATTTAATTAAATGCAGATACACATGAAAGACACTACTTTGTGAAAACATTATAATTACTACTAGTAATACTAGTCCACTGTAGCTTTCATTCTACCGGAAGTGATGTTCCCACAAATGTCTAAACGTCACATGGAGGCCAAATAACAAATCGCATCAAAACTGCAGAAGCTGGCAGTCCCGTTAGATAGTGTCTTTGAGGTAAATTAACAGTTCTGGGCAATTATGTGGCTTTCTTTTCGCGTATTGGTGCATCTCACAGAAAAGAAAATGATTCATTAATATTTTTGGCATCCTATGCGTTTGTACACTTTATCTATGCGACGAAAACATGAGGCAAATATCGCCGTGTTGCTTCAAATCTTTCTGGCTGAGTTATCTTCCCGTCCAGCAAGCTCCGCCAGGTCTCGTGCCGCACGTGCATTCATCGTGATTGCGGCGGGGACACCAACCAATCACAGGGCGCGACCTGCGTTTTGGCGCGTCCCCAGTGTTTGCCGATCACAGCTAGGGGGCGCCCTCGTTTGTTTTCCCGCCAAATGAGACCGTGCCTAATGGGTTTTCAGGGTCGTCGCTTTCACAGGCGATTTCCCGCCGCGGCCGCGCCCCTTCTACTGGAATCGTGGCGATCAGCTTCAATTGACTGGCATATTTGCGGACTGTGGCTGAAAAGGGAAATGGATCGTCCACAGGAAGTGACATCGGGTTGAAGCACGCGTTCTTAACGATTCCAAAGGCTTTGAGAGCCTCAGTGACTGACAACAGAGTTTCTTGTGCTGGAGGAATCTTCCGAGGTGTAAGTACCAGCCTCTTCGAAGTTTAGTTAAGTAAGGTCATCCATAGAAATATGCGTGTACATGAAGCATCTTTATAAACATGCGGCCTCTGAAAACATCAATGCTCCTTCGAGTGTCGGCTTTCGCTGCCACAAGGGAAGAGCTAGTTGCGTATTTCATGGAATAGTCAATGCTTCGTGCAATCCTTGCCACTGCTTTGTGTCACTGTAATACCATCAAGATCAACATCTAGAGCTATTCAAAATATCAACATGTCTTCCTATGCCTTTTGAATTACTGAATTCCGCCATCAATGTAGAAGTTGTCGCACGACATAGCACAGTATTGTTTACAGCAAAGTGTCATCATCACCTTTTGCATTCTTTCCATGCTTCAAAGCGAAGTCATGAGAGTTTATGGTCCAAGTCACGGAAAACCCCATAAGTGTACTCGGATCCCGAAATGGTCAGGGCTTCTCCTCTGACGAGCAGGAGTCCCCGAACAGATGTTCCTCGCACACGGATCCCATCGGTTGCAGCACGTATCATCACGCCAGCCTCGTACGTGGTGGGTAGAATTACCGTCGTTTGCCTCGAGATCAAGGGAGTCCATGGCAAAAGCTAGGGGTGGCTATGAAAAGGAAAGATTGGGACAACCTTTTACCTGCGCCTCATCTCGCATTTTGTATTTCCCCTGGTCGCCTAGGGGGACAAAGGCCGCCATGCCAGGAACGCTCGCAGCCCTCGTGACGTGCCCGTGCCGCCTGCTGACGTCATACACAACTGCGCCCTCTACCGGGCTGAACAAAGGGAGGCAATCGGCGGAACGGGCGGCGACGGCGGCAGAGGGCAGAGGATTAACCCCGTCCCTCCTCCCGGCCCTATCTAACGATCACGTCACCTCCGTGTCCCCGTGACCTTCACACCATGGGGGTCACGGGAGCAAGCCAATGCGAGAAGAGTCACCGCGCATGCGAAGGAAGGGTGTAAGAGCGTCCACTTCCTGTGCCAGCCGTACCTTGAACAGGTTGTGACGTGCTATGAGTGGAAGAGAAGAGAAACACCCTCTCTGTTGTCCAAGGACTTTTCAATCATTGCTAGTTTCTTCCAGGGCCTCACCTTCTTTCTCTCTTACTAAGACACCCCCCAAAAAAAAAAACAACAACAGCAACAAAACCTTGGAAATCCGTCTTGTAATTTACATCAATTTGTAGATGGAAAAAAATATTTCTTCATAATTAAAAAACCTTGTGTTTTGACCATGGGTGACAGCCTTTTAGTTTAATGTTATCAGTTTTGTTTTGCTTTTTGGTCACTTCACCTGTTTAATCTGGTTTGCATGAACAGATGGAAAGCTGTAAAATTCCGTCTAATATTTCTGAAGAAGTGTTTGCATTGTTGGTGTTGTCGTTTAATTTTGCTAGGTGTGGATATTATTTTGTGATTTTAAAAAATACATGCATTTGAGTTGTTTTAATAATAATAATAATAATAATAATAATAATAATAATAATAATAATAATAATAATAATAATAATAATAATAAAGTTAATTTATACAGCGCATTTTCATATACATGCTCAAAGCGCTTTACAGGCATGAAAGACATGAAACATATAAATAATGCCAAACACAAGTAAAGCAAACTCAAGCACAGTACACATACAATGCATAAGCATACAAGTAGACAAAGCCCAAAGCAACACAACACAGCAACAACTTGACACAGGCAAAACCAGTAAACCAATAAGACACGGCACACGTACATGGCATCAACACACAAGCCAAACAATAACGGGACAAACCACGGGCCTCCATATAAAGCACGGAAAGGATGAAAGCCCGTCGCATACAGCACAAATACGCGGAAAGAGAACACGCCGTACAAGACGATGTAACTGAAACAATGAAGTCATACACACAAGGCACAATACATACAAGCAACCAGCAACGAACATGGCCGTAGCAAACAATACCTAATGTTTCTAGCTATGGACATTGCTTTTTTTAAAATCATACCTGTATCTGAACGTCACGGTTCAGACGAATATTTAAAAGCAAGAAATATATGGATGTCAATCCAGTAGCCCAAGTCTTCATTGACCTTGACTCGTCCTCAACGGACGCCAAGGCAACTCCGCATCAATGGCAAAACTACCCTGACGTCATTAGGTTGTCGACGTCACCGGAGGCGAGAAGAAATCCAGTGATTGAATGGGACATCGGAAGAGCGCGACCCACGCCATGTTTGAAATTTGCCTTACTGTCTGGGTAGGGAAGCGTCCGCTGATGTGGGAAGAGTTTTACCACCCTGGCCCTTTAATTGACGGCCATCGCTTCAGGGGTGACAAGGAACAACTTCTCGTGCGTTCAAAGATAGAAAGGGTTCCTCAAAACGGACAGCCATAAATCCCTGGACGTATCTTTCATCGCCCGAGGGCGTGAAAGGGGCTCTCAAGGAAACCAAAAAGTCCAGAAATGCGGTTAGTCCATATACGGTCTTGCATGACCTGAGGGTGAGATGGGTGTGTACACCAATAAACACCGAGCAACGCTGCTCTAGAAGGGGTGTCCTTGAGCTGTGCAGATTCGACGGAGAAGAAACTGGATGGGGATGTACACGCCTTCCCAGGGAAATGGAGAACCCTTGCTTGATCAATGAATCCGTCCCTCTCTGTAGGTGTAATGGCCAAACAGAATAATGCAAACACAAACGAGAAGACGTGATGAAATTATTGCTAATGGAGCATTGCCTTCCGCTTGACCTGGCAATGCACAACAGAGCCTAAAACGAGACGACTTTGCCGAGGTCATTCATATATGTAGAATTACATGTACATCTATGTGGGAAAGGAAATACCCAAGAATGCCAAGACGAGTTTTTCTGGAATGTGCTGACCTCCTTTTCTCTTTCTATTTTGTCCGCAACAACCTCCTTTTGCGATCAAAGCATCTATAATACACTTTCACCAAAGCAGTGATGATCCGTTTGTTTCCGTGTAAGCTTTCTGTACTTCACACCTGGTAGAACTACTTGTCAAATTTCACTGCAATGAATGCACCTCAAAAGGCACTAGTAGATTTCAGAACATGTCTGCTTTTCGCCCCAAAAAGAATGCCTGTCCACATGAAAAGAACATAGAGGGCAGCCACAACTGTCATTGCCATGATGATACGTCCCACTTCCATGGATTCAGAAAGGCGCCATTCAAAGGTCGTAATCTCCACTGAGGCGTTCACGTGACACCACGGCAAGACATGAAGTCACCCAAACTTTTGCATGGATCTCCGATGGTCTTCTGAGGATTCTACGACCCTCGCTTCTGCTTCAGGAGCGGACTTGGAATAGTTTGATTTGTTGAACCTCATATAATCTCCTAGGAGCAATTCGGACTTGGAATAAGGCGTTTCTGCAGAATAGATCTCAGATGTTGGGGAAAAGAGACAAATTATGACAGTTTCGAGCGTTCTTCACTTTCTTTGCGTGATCACAACAGAGAACGAACCTGAGACTCGTCCAAGGCAGCTGTCAAGGTCATTCTGCAGAGAAGATCTGGAGGAGTCTTCCGCCCTGTATTTATAGGCCTATCCGTTTCGTCGTTGTGCAAGCCTTCTCCGAATCAATAGCGGAGTCATTATTTGGTCTGCTTTATTTGAGTGGACGACGATGGTGCCATTGGGTGAGAGTAAACAATTAAGAACTTGCCCTAAAAAAATTACAGGGATTATAGCTTGTATGATCTTCTCCTCTTTGTCTTTCCTTCCATGCTATGATAGTATCACACATTCTTCTTAAGCCCGTGAAAACTTCTTCCGTGGCGACAAATCGGTTTTTGTTTGCAATTAATATTGCCACAGAAGTCAATTTAGTGCATTTTTCAGTAATTAATTTGCTTTTTTGAATGAAGGAATATGTCTAACTCAACAAGAATTAAAGGCAAAGCATTGTTTATGATAATTTGTTAGTCGATAATGTCTCATTTTAAAAAAGCTTCATATTTTAATGCCTCGTATATTTTGCATGAAAAATCTAACAGGTAATATATACACTTTTTTCCCCAAAAGATTCTAAATGCGTCCATGTCAGTAGGTGAGGAGATTTGAACATTTCAATTCCCTTGTTTATTCATCTTAGTTGTTCGAAGACCTGTCCATCTTACCTTTCCATCGTGTCTATCTCGTCTTACGTCTTCTTCTTCTTCTTCTTCTTCTTCTTCTTCTTCTTCTTCTTCTTCTTCTTCTTCTTCTTCTTCTTCTTCTTCTTCTTCTTCTTCTTCTTCTTCTCGTTCGCAGTGGCTATACTGTCAATCCGGTATGGGTAATGAATGTCGTCGTTTTCTCCATGTCGTCGCGGCTGCCATATTAGTTTGGTCTGCAGGGGAGTTGGTAACGGCCACACTTCCCTCCTTTCTTCCTCAAGTAAGGGACAACTCTGGAGTATGTGTTCTGCTGTTTGGTCATCCATACCACATGCGCATGTTGGTGATGGTGCCAGCCTGTACTTTCGGTCAAACCAGCTTTCCATTTTCAGTCAGCTATCCATTCATTCATTCATTCTCTCCGTCCACTAAATGATTCATCTGCACGATCAGCAATCCTCCCATTGTATACATCTTTTTCATGGCGAGAGCTTCCGTTCCATGGTCTCTTGTTCACCCAGGACTTCACACTCTGCCCTGGCCAGGATTTTATCGACGGCTTCGTTGTCCATTCAAGTCCTCCTCCAAGCGCGATTACATGGGGCTCTTGCCTCCCCCTCCCTCCACTCCTCCATTCATCTTGCCCAATCTGCGCTTTGTCCTGGTCTAGGTGCACTTAGTTCCGTCATTACCTCGATCCTGAATGGAAGCTTTTAACGTTGACATCAGTGGCCTGTGGCCATTTTCACACAAAGATGGGCTGGATGAACCCCGAGGTCGCCCCAGAAGTTGTAATATGGTGGTGGACGGATGCAGACACACGTATATGTATGTGCACATACATACAGATACATATAAGAGCGTGTACGTTTACACACGATAAAGAGATGATGCATGTGTACATGTACTTGCATGAGCGTGTAGAGGTTTTCCTTTGTGAACTTACCAGCACCGCATGCTTTGATATGAACTAGTTCTGTCATGTTGTTATTCAGTTTGTTCGGATTCAAGCGTGCACTTGGGCACGTGAGTGTCCATGCGTAAAAGAACATTTCTTTTCTTTGGGTATTGGCTTTGATTTGGTATACATCCATACATATACATACATACGTATACATACATACGCTCCTATGTGTGACCGGTCAGCACAAAACAGTGCTAACTCGCTCACGGCGACTCAGAGCTTCACGTAGGTATGCATGATGGGTCAGGCTGGGTCAGTTACATGTTTTGCAAACATGCACGATACAAAAACAAAATGTTCATGTCCTCGAATTATTTACTTGAAAAATATGTTTCAACGTGGAGGAAAAAAAACGTTGGGGGGGGGGGGGGGGGGGGGGGGGGGGGGG
>JAWQFJ010014881.1:72500-105000 GCA_034096865.1 Theodoxus fluviatilis | reverse complement strand
CCAATTTCCTTGACAATTTTCGGATTCTCAAATGGTACCAGGGTAGCCGAATCCGACATCTTGCCTCCTCTTCTTCTTCTTCTTATTCCTCTTCCTGGGCTCCACATCAGTAGAGGGAGGACTGACAGTGTGGACTTCCAGCTGGAGACGTTTCCCAGTCGAGGAAGCGGTGCTTCGGGAGGAAGAATCGAGACGCCTTGGTTGTTGCTTCCATTGGCTGCCGCAGTCGTTCTGAGACTGGCCACTGTCGCTGTCCCAGTCCTGACTTGGCGCCACCGAGGCCGGGGCGCCGATTCCAGCGAAGTCGCTTCTCGAGTCCAGACTCCGCAGCGTGGTGAACTCCATGTAGTAGCGGAAGACCTTCCTGGCGCTGTTCTGACGGAAGCTGAAGATGGTCACCTCCCTCTTCTTCCCGCACACCACCTGGACAGTCAGTCAATCAATCAATCAGACAGTCGGTTAGTCAGTCGATAAATCAGCCAGCCAGTCAGTCAGTCAGCCTGTCAGTTAATCAGTCATTTAGTCAGTCGGTCTCTCAATTGACCAATCCGGCAGGCAGCCCGCTAGAAGATAGCCAGCCAAATAGTCAGTAAATACCACCCAGCCACCCAGCCAACCAGCCAGCCACCCACCCAGCAAGCCAGTCAGTCAGCCAGCCACCCAGAATGCCAGCCAGCCACCCACCCACCCACCACCCAGCAAGCCAGTCAGTCAGCCAGCCACCCAGAAAGCCAGCCGGTCAGCCAGCCAGCCAGCCAGCCAGTTAGTTGACCGAAGTATGAGGCCTACTCAGTTTGAAACAAATGGTCACGATAGGTCTTTCTGGATGCGGGTTAAACCTTAGAGTGCGCTACATGACTGTGTTCCACTGCTGCTTGTATGCATACATGTTGATGCAAGTCCTCCGTCTCAGATTCCGGAGCAGTGTTCAAAACGAACAATTGGGACAGCGTCCAGTGATAAACACGGACACGCACAGTTTGCTCTTGCACTGGGGACTGGCAGGGCTGGTCCGAGTCGATGGATTGTAGTGAAGGGTGAGTGGGGGCTGGTCCGAGTCGATGGATTGTAGTGAAGGGTGAGTGGGGGCTGGTCCGAGTCGATGGATTGTAGTGAAGGGTGAGTGAGGGCTGGGTGTTGTTTTCCCCGCCTGACTGGCGCATGCGCGTAGCGATGTTCCTTGGAAGTGGATGCGGAGTCTGGCTACCCGTTTGTTGCGCGTGGGTGGGGCCAGATCTTCTAGGGTGGCGGAAAGAACTGGTTATGTCTTTATGATCTGACCCTGTCCCCATGCCCCCCAGTAGCCTGTTTGGCAGCTTTGACACCACCACCCCCCACCCAACCCCCCATCCCCCCCCTTCCCCGGGCAGAGCTGCTAGAGCAGGCTGCGAAACCCCGGCACCCAGCTATGAGGGCGTCATCGAGCGACTCTGGCCAGAGGTTACACTTCCAGAGGTCACTGAAACTACAGACTTCTCCATAAGGAACGTGTAGAGACCAGCAGGTGCACTCACCCTGTACCTGGCAGGCAGCATCTGCTCCAAGAAGAGGATGATAGCCAGCCGCTGTAGCTCCCACTGCAGCTTGCGGTCTCTCGCCACCAGGGCGCAGGTGTTGGTCATCATGGCGATGAGCGCGTTGAGCATGAGGAGCGTGGTCAGCAGCAGGAAGGCGGTGTAGAGGACTGAGGCCAACCAGGGGGCGTAGAAATCCTCCACCTAAACGTACACACATGGCGCTCGTTGTCATCGCCAGTGTCGTCATTATCATCGCATTCGTCCTTGTCCTCATGATCGGGATCCTCCTCGTCGTCGTCGTCGTCGTCATCATCATTGTATTTGTCCTCTTCGTCGTCGTCGTCATCATCGTCATAATCGTCATCATCATCGACAACATCAAGAGCAACATCAGCATCACGTCTCGCAATGACTACAGTCATCACAAAGTCAGCTGCTGTAGCAGCAGCAACAAAGCCAACTAACAACAACAAAGATTAACAACAACAACAATGGCGAGAGCCAAGACATCAGCAGACACTACAATATCGTCATCGTTCGAAACGTCCACAACAACAACGACGACGACGAGAACAAAAATGTACACACTTTCCAGGTAATGGCGTTGACTTCATCGACGACAGAAGGAGGAGACAACTCTTCCATGACTGACGCTGTTATCCCATGGTCGCCTGAGATGCTTTGTTTGCTTTCTGATCATTGCGTCCAAATGGCAAAGGCTAACATTCGCTGCACTTACCTTTCAAGAGACTTTTGGACAGTAGGGAAGTAATACCTTTATGAAATTCCTACTCCTCTGGACTGGCAACTCGCGTCCATCACGAGCCACGATGAGAAACTTTAGGCAGTCCTTCTTACTTCTTACTTTCTTGTTGGACCTGTGAAGACTACGTCCTATACCCTAACAACACTGTTGGAGACCGTGAATGGAGAAACCAGGCTAGAGAAGCTGGAACAAGTTTCTAGTGATCGCCCAACACTAACCGTCAGGAGTGTATGTGATGCATTGTTTCCTGTAGCTTTACATCGAAAAAATAAATAATCATATGTGCTAAATACATGCTTTTTTTTCTTCAATATGTAGTAAAGATAAAATGATTCAGCACCATTAATACGTGATCTTTTTTCTTTTCATTGCTGAATCTATAGCCTGGCATACTCTTCCGCAGTCGTAGTTTTTGCCCACGGTTCCTCTTTGATCTTTGAATGGCATCACGTAAAACTGACTACAGATGTGCCTCCGCTGAACCTACACCAGTGTCAATGGTAGACTTGACTACAGCAAGTGGAGTTAGATCTACAGCAATGTCTATGCAAAACTGGACTACAGCAAGTGTAGCAGTCCTACATCAGTGTCAATACAAAACTGGACTACAGAAATTGTAGCTGGACCCACACCAATGTCAATACAAAACTGGACTACAGCAAGTGTATTTGGACCAACACCAATCCATATATATAAAACCCAAACGGTTTCTCTGGATCTCTGTCTGCTCTATGCGTTCGGCCGCCCGTGCACGGATCTCCGCGAAATTTGGCATATCGGTCCCCCCGTGACTGGATGGGGGTAGTCGTCGCGTTTTGGAAGGCGTACCTCGACCGTTCCGGAGATATTCCGTCTGGAACTTTTTAGTCATGGGACTCTTGACGGCAAAGGGAGGCAATTCGGCTCCAACGTGTGCTTCGTGTTGCACGAGGTTTTACTGCTCCGAGCGCAGCTCATCTCATCACGCGTTGATGTTTGGTAATGTGAGGGGGTGGGGGGTGGGAAAGTATGTACGTTACGGTTATTTGGAGGGGGGTGATGCTGGGGGATGTGGTGAGACCGGGGGAGGATGGTGAGACCGGGGGGGGGGGGTGAGGCCGGGGTGGGGGGTTGAGGCTGTGGGGTGAGGCCAGGGGGTGGGTTGGGGGGGGGGGGAAGTATCTACGGTACGGTTATTTAGGGGGAGAGGGAAATGGAAAAGGTGGAGACGGGAAAAGGTGGAGACTGGAAAAGGTGGAGACGAGAAAAGATGGAGACTAGAAAAGGGGGAGACGGGAAAAGGGGGAGACGGGAAAAGGGGGAGACGGGAAAAGGGGGAGACGGGTAAACCAACTAGTGTCAATACAAAACTGGACTACAGCAAGTGTAGTTAGACCTACACCAAAGTCAATACAAAACTGGACCACAGCAAGTGTAGTTAGACCTACACCAATGTCAATACAAAACTGGACTACAGCAAGTGTAGTTAGACCTACACCAATGTCAATACAAAACTGGACTACAGCAAGTGTAGTTAGACCTACACCAATGTCAATACAAAACTGGACTACAGCAAGTGTAGTTAGACCTACACCAAAGTCAATACAAAACTGGACCACAGCAAGTGTAGTTAGACCTACACCAGTGTCAATACAAAACTGGACTACACCAAGTGTAGCTGGACCTACACCAATGTCAATACAAAACTGGACTACAGCAAGTGTAGTTAGACCTACACCAAAGTTCATACAAAACTGGACTACAGCAAGTGTAGCTGGACCTACACCAAAGTCAATACAAAACTGGACCACAACAAGTGCAACTCTGCTGAACCCACCCCAACGTCACCGAAGCCCAGCATGAGGAGGAAGGTGGTGAACAGCGTGTGGCTGAAGTCATCTTGCATGTGCGGGTCGCTCTGCAGCAGAGCCATGTGCAGGGTGATGGAGAAGGCCACCAGCACCAGGGCTATGATGACTGCAAAGCGGATGAAGTCTCCCAAGAGCACCTGAAAAGCAACACAGCGGTAAAACAGCTTATGCAGGCAAAACACCCTTATCTCCTCTGCGTGTGTGTGTGTGTGTGTGTGTGTGCGTGTGTGTGTGCGTGCGTGTGTGTGTGTGTGTGTGCGTGTGTGTGTGTGTGTGTGTGTGTGCTGGGTCTCATACCGCAGTATGACGTCTCAGTAGGAGAGATAGATAGATAAAGAGAGAGAGAGCGAGAGAGAGAGAGAGAGAGAGAGAGAGAGAGAGAAAGAGAGAGGGAGAGAGAGAGATGGAGAGAGAGAGAGATGGAGAGAGAGAGAAAGAGAGAGAGATGGAGAGAGAGAGATGGAGAGAGAGAGATGGAGAGAGAGAGATGGAGAGAGAGAGAGAGAGATCTCGAACTCGAACTCGAAACTTTATTGATAGGTCCACCAGCCCATTACAAATGACTATACAACACAATCTTTATAATTTGAGAGAGAGAGATGGAGAGAGAGAGAGAGAGAGAGAAGAGGAAGAGAGAAAAGAGGAAGAGAGAGAAGAGGAAGAGAGAGAAGAGGAAGAGAGAGAAGAGGAAGAGAGAGAAGAGGAAGAGAGAGAAGAGGAAGAGAAGAGGATAAGAAGAGAAAAAGAAGAGATAGAGAGAGAAGTGGAAGAGAGAGAAGAGGAAGAGAGAGAGAGAGAGAGAGAGAAGAGGAAGAGAGAGAGAGAAGTGGAAGAGAGAGAGAGAGAGAGAGAGAGAGAGAGAGAGACGCATACATCCTGTACTGCACTGATATTTCCCTTATCAGCGGGTCTTTGTGTCGTTATTTTATCAATATCCTGAGGCCTGATGTCAAAAGTGTATACTTCCAATATATTTCTAAGCGTGGTTAATATTGCCATCGGTTTAGTAGAAGAATTCCTGGACGGAAGCCCTACATTCTGAAACAAGACGGGGAGGTAGGAATACTTGTGGAAGGCAGCCCTGCCTTTTGGAACATGACGGTGAGGTAGAAAAACTGGTGGAAGAATTCCTACCTTTTGGAACATGACGGTGAGGTAGGAGAACTTGTGGAAGCCACGAAGGAAGAAGGTCAGGAACCACCAGCCCAGCAGCTGAGACAGGGTGATGCACAGGTTGGCGTACTTGAGCGCATTCTCTTGCACTGTGTTGTTCATGACGATCCAGTAGTGCATGCTGTCACACATCAGACTGAGCCCAAACCCCAACAACAGCAGCCGGTACAGGCCGTTGTGGTGGATCTGCCACAGACACAGGGAGAAGTCTGCATTGCAATGTGTTCGGACACTTCCATAGGATTGATTGCATGTGTTGCCACGGCTGTTACCCAGATCTCTCTACAGACATCAGACAACACCATTCAGTGTGGCTGGAATTCCTAGACCACCCCATAGACATAGAACGCTTTCCATAAGGTTTGTTGAGATACCACCGGACCTAGATTGAGTTACCTCCCATTGCGTTCCATTTTGAGAACCTGCGTCTTCATAGAACTTTTGTAGAGATTGATCTAAAAGCAGTCCACTGGACACACTCGGCAAGTAGAACTCGCTATATTGCTTTCAGAATCTCAAAAGGGAACAAACAGGCCAGTGCGTTCGAACAACAAACAAAACTAAAGATAATGATTAGTCAAGGTTACATGGCTTGCATTCACATAAATAAATTTTTTTAAACAGTTTATCAGCTAGTCGAGGAAGGTGGCTTTGCTCCGTACAAAAGTATGTAGAAATCAATGAAATTACCGGTGATCCCTATTGACATAGACTGTTACAGTCCACACTTTCCATTACAACTGAAGGCAGATTAGAGTTATTTCCCTGTAATTACCCCTCTTCAAGTCCCGCAACTCCAAAACGGCTCCTTCACAGAGTTGTCTCTATCAGTCAATCATTTTCTATATCTGTGGGCCAGGCTCCACTGCACCGACCGATAAAACGTAACAGTCAAAAGCCTCTTGGACGTTGTCTCGGTGCAGGCAGACTCAGGCTGGCCGTGGAAGGAAACCCGGACCGAATGCTGCTGTCTCATGTCTCGCACCGTCCCAGGTAGGTCACAACCAAAATGTCTAAGGTTCTCACCAGACGCAGGTGCCAGGGCTTCCTCCACTTGAAAATGCGCAGACCCTCCACCACAATCAGAGCCACAGCCGTGAGGAAGTTGGCGATGGAGAAATAGCGGACAAAGTCGGTCTGCTCTTTAGTAGGGTCTGGAGCGGTAGAGTTGGTGATGTTGTTGATGACCACAGTCTTGTCTATGGCAAACCCGGTGAGCAGGCCCATGTAGACGAGGTGAAGAACTCCCCACACGTAGTACAGGTACTGGTACCGCGCCCACTTCTTGCGGATAATGGCCTGGAAAACACAGGACCTCATAAGTATCTTATGGTGTGAACAACCATTTTCGAGGACTATGATGACCTAGTCGTCGAATGACAAAAGATGTGTTGCTGCATTTAATATAGACTCTAATTTGTTGCCGCAGTTTATCCTTTCATCTGCAAAGATAATCAACCCTCATTTCCAGGTAGTTGCTGTCCTTGTCATTGTTACATTTGTCATCTCCACTTTCTTATTATCGTACCCTCCTCCTTCTGTTCTGTTTTGCTGCCGAAGTTCTCACCTCCGTTTGCCTGCAGTGTGTACACTCGCACCTCACTTCTCACTCACGCTCTACCAATCAGCAGAGGGCGCAGGACGGACTGACGTCAGAGACAGGACGGCCAGGCACTCCAGGCCCGGACAAGGACGCAGTGACCCGCCTGGGGAGATCCGAGATCTCACGAGATCGACGGACGTCTGCTTACCCTGAGGATGCCGTTGTCGATGAGATCTCTGGCTCGCTTGAAGTTGCACAGGATGATGGTGTCCAGCACTGTCTGATGGCGGTACACGTGGTCTGTCTTCTTGTCCTTGGACAGGCAGAGGACGTCCACAGTGTTGTCCACCTTGTTGGGCTTGTTGACGGAACTCTCCACATCATGCGGTTCGTGCCTTTTAGCAATCTCTCCATCGTGCCACTTTACATAATCTGCGTGTGCCGTGTTGTCGATCTCGGTGATGTCGTAAAGGTGGATGTCGAAGAGGCCCTCCCCGCTGAAGGTGCGGCAGTAAACGCCCTCCAGGGTCAGTATAACCTTGAACAGCTGAGCCTGCGTGCATTAAGAGGAAAAGGATGTGAAGTTTACATCAGAATGACGGACTGCTTCCTAAAGTCCTTGTTTTCCTCTCCACCTGACTGTTCGTCGGGCTGCTTGCCTGCCTACCTCCATGTTTCTCTGACCTTGTCTGCTTGTACTGTCAGGTTGCCTGTCATAACCTGTGTCTGTCAAGTTGCCTATTATTTACCTGTACTAGTCAGCTTACCTGCCTATCCGCCTGTACCTGTCAGCTTGCCTGTCTGTCTACCTGCAACTGTCAGCTTGCCTGTCTGTCTACCTGCAACTGTCAGCTTGCCTGTCTGTCTACCTGCAACTGTCAGCTTGCCTGTCTGTCTACCTGCAACTGTCAGCTTGCCTGCATGTCTGTATGCCTGCATCACACTATGTAGGGGAGCCAGAAGAGAGTGAGCTGACCTGTCTGCCTGCATAGCACTATGTAGGGGAGCCAGAAGAGAGTGAGCTCACCTGTCTGCCTGCATAGCACTATGTAGGGGAGCCAGAAGAGATTGAGCTCACCTGTCTGCCTGCATCACACTATGTATGGGAGCCAGAAGAGATTGAGCTGACCTGTCTGCCTGCATCACACTATGAAGGGGAGCCAGAAGAGATTGAGCTGACCTGTCTGCCTGCATCACACTATGTAGGGGAGCCAGAAGAGATTGAGCTCACCTGTCTGCCTGCATCACACTATGTAGGGGAGCCAGAAGAGAGTGAGCTCACCTGTCTGCCTGCATCACACTATGTAGGGGAGCCAGAAGAGAGTGAGCTGACCTGTCTGCCTGCATAGCACTATATAGGGGAGTCAGAAGAGAGTGAGCTGACCTGTCTGCCTGCATAGCACTATGTAGGGGAGCCAGAAGAGATTGAGCTCACCTGTCTGCATGCATCACACTATGTAGGGGAGCCAGAAGAGAGTGAGCTCACCTGTCTGCCTGCATCACACTATGTAGGGGAGCCAGAAGAGAGTGAGCTCACCTGTTTGCCTGCATAGCACTATGTAGGGGAGCCAGAAGAGATTGAGCTCACCTGTCTGCCTGCATCACACTATGTAGGGGAGCCAGAAGAGAGTGAGCTCACCTGTCTGCCTGCATCACACTATGTAGGGGAGCCAGAAGAGAGTGAGCTCACCTGTCTGTCTGTCTGCCTGCATCACACTATGTAGGGGAGCCAGAAGAGAGTGAGCTCACCTGTCTGCCTGCATCACACTATGTAGGGGAGCCAGAAGAGAGTGAGCTGACCTGTCTGCCTGCATCACACTATGTAGGGGAGCCAGAAGAGAGTGAGCTGACCTGTCTGCCTGCATCACACTATGTAGGGGAGCCAGAAGAGAGTGAGCTCACCTGTCTGCCTGCATCACACTATGTAGGGGAGCCAGAAGAGAGTGAGCTCACCTGTCTGCCTGCATTGCACTATGTAGGGGAGCCAGAAGAGAGTGAGCTCACCTGTCTGCCTGCATAGCACTATGTAGGGGAGCCAGAAGAGATTGAGCTCACCTGTCTGCCTGCATCACACTATGTATGGGAGCCAGAAGAGATTGAGCTGACCTGTCTGCCTGCATCACACTATGTAGGGAAGCCAGAAGAGATTGAGCTGACCTGTCTGCCTGCATCACACTATGTAGGGGAGCCAGAAGAGATTGAGCTCACCTGTCTGCCTGCATCACACTATGTAGGGGAGCCAGAAGAGAGTGAGCTCACCTGTTTGCCTGCATCACACTATGTAGGGGAGCCAGAAGAGAGTGAGCTGACCTGTCTGCCTGCATAGCACTATGTAGGGGAGCCAGAAGAGAGTGAGCTCACCTGTCTGTCTGCATCACACTATGTAGGGGAGCCAGAAGAGAGTGAGCTCACCTGTCTGCCTGCATAGCACTATGTAGGGGAGCCAGAAGAGATTGAGCTCACCTGTCTGCCTGCATCACACTATGTAGGGGAGCCAGAAGAGATTGAGCTCACCTGTCTGCCTGCATCACACTATGTAGGGGAGCCAGAAGAGATTGAGCTGACCTGTCTGCCTGCATCACACTATGTAGGGGAGCCAGAAGAGAGTGAGCTCACCTGTCTGCCTGCATCACACTATGTAGGGGAGCCAGAAGAGAGTGAGCTCACCTGTCTGCCTGCATCACACTATGTAGGGGAGCCAGAAGAGAGTGAGCTGACCTGTCTGCCTGCATAGCACTATGTAGGGGAGCCAGAAGAGAGTGAGCTGACCTGTCTGCCTGCATCACACTATGTAGGGGAGCCAGAAGAGAGTGAGCTGACCTGTCTGCCTGCATAGCACTATGTAGGGGAGCCAGAAGAGAGTGAGCTGACCTGTCTGCCTGCATCACACTATGTAGGGGAGCCAGAAGAGAGTGAGCTCACCTGTCTGCCTGCATCACACTATGTAGGGGAGCCAGAAGAGATTGAGCTCACCTGTCTGCCTGCATCACACTATGTAGGGGAGCCAGAAGAGAGTGAGCTCACCTGTCTGCCTGCATCACACTATGTAGGGGAGCCAGAAGAGAGTGAGCTCACCTGTCTGCCTGCATCACACTATGTAGGGGAGCCAGAAGAGAGTGAGCTCACCTGTCTGCCTGCATCACACTATGTAGGGGAGCCAGAAGAGAGTGAGCTGACCTGTCTGCCTGCATAGCACTATGTAGGGGAGCCAGAAGAGAGTGAGCTGACCTGTCTGCCTGCATCACACTATGTAGGGGAGCCAGAAGAGAGTGAGCTGACCTGTCTGCCTGCATAGCACTATGTAGGGGAGCCAGAAGAGAGTGAGCTGACCTGTCTGCCTGCATCACACTATGTAGGGAAGCCAGAAGAGAGTGAGCTCACCTGTCTGCCTGCATCACACTATGTAGGGGAGCCAGAAGAGATTGAGCTCACCTGTCTGCATGCATCACACTATGTAGGGAAGCCAGAAGAGAGTGAGCTCACCTGTCTGCCTGCATCACACTATGTAGGGGAGCCAGAAGAGATTGAGCTCACCTGTCTGCCTGCATAGCACTATGTAGGGGAGCCAGAAGAGATTGAGCTCACCTGTCTGCCTGCATCACAGTATGTAGGGGAGCCAGAAGAGAGTGAGCTCACCTGTCTGCCTGCATCACACTATGTAGGGGAGCCAGAAGAGAGTGAGCTCACCTGTCTGCCTGCATCACACTATGTAGGGGAGCCAGAAGAGAGTGAGCTCACCTGTCTGCCTGCATCACACTATGTAGGGGAGCCAGAAGAGAGTGAGCTCACCTGTCTGCCTGCATCACAGTATGTAGGGGAGCCAGAAGAGAGTGAGCTCACCTGTCTGCCTGCATCACAGTATGTAGGGGAGCCAGAAGAGAGTGAGCTCACCTGTCTGCCTGCATCACACTATGTAGGGGAGCCAGAAGAGAGTGAGCTCACCTGTCTGTCTGCATCACACTATGTAGGGGAGCCAGAAGAGAGTGAGCTGACCTGTCTGCCTGCATCACACTATGTAGGGGAGCCAGAAGAGAGTGAGCTGACCTGTCTGCCTGCATCACACTATGTAGGGGAGCCAGAAGAGATTGAGCTCACCTGTCTGCCTGCATCACACTATGTAGGGGAGCCAGAAGAGAGTGAGCTGACCTGTCTGCCTGCATCACACTATGTAGGGGAGCCAGAAGAGAGTGAGCTCACCTGTCTGCCTGCATAGCACTATGTAGGGGAGCCAGAAGAGAGTGAGCTGACCTGTCTGCCTGCATCACACTATGTAGGGGGGCCAGAAGAGATTGAGCTCACCTGTCTGCCTGCATCACACTATGTAGGGGAGCCAGAAGAGATTGAGCTCACCTGCCCGAGTTGAGCAGCCAGGTGCAGCGGTGTCAAGCTGTCCTCGTTGCTGAGCTGCCACACAGACAGGGCATCCTCGCGATCTGGGTCCAAACGTTTCTTCAGCTCGTCATGAGGCCGTGGCTTCAGCTTGCGGTGGAGATGCTGCCAAAGAACCACGTATAACAGAACCCAGAGATTACGTGGAAACAAAGTTTGCTGAATGAATTACGACGGCTGTTTCACTCCAGTACACACGGGGCTTGACCATCAGTAATTTAAATTATCTCGACCTTGAAGCTCTACTGTATAACTCTGCTGCTTCTTCACGTGCATGCAGTGTACTTGGAAATATCCATCTAGACAAAGGCTTTACGTGTATGCTGTGTACTTGGAAATATCCATCTCGACAAAGGCTTTACGTGCATGCAGTGTACTTGGAAATATCCATCTAGACAAAGGCTTTACGTGCATACAGTGTACTTGGAAATATCCATCTAGACAAAGGCTTTACCTGCATATAGTGTACTTGGAAATATCCATCTAGACAAAGGCTTTACGTGCATGCAGTGTACTTGGAAATATCCATCTAGACAAAGGCTTTACGTGCATGCAGTGTACTTGGAAATATCCATCTAGACAAAGGCTTTACGTGCATGCAGTGTACTTGGAAATATCCATCTAGACAAAGGCTGTACGTGCATGCAGTGTACTTGGAAATATCCATCTAGACAGAGGCTTTACGTGCATGCAGTGTACTTGGAAATATCCATCTAAACAAAGGCTTTACGTGCATGCAGTGTACTTGGAAATATCCATCTAGACAAAGGCTTTACGTGCATGCAGTGTACTTGGAAATATCCATCTAGACAAAGGCTGTACGTGCATGCAGTGTACTTGGAAATATCCATCTAGACAGAGGCTTTACGTGCATGCAGTGTACTTGGAAATATCCATCTAGACAAAACCTTTACGTGTGTATGGTGTACTTGGAAATATCCACCTAGAAAAAGGCTTTACGTGCATGCAGTGTACTTGGAAATATCCATCTAGACACAGGCTTTACGTGCATGCAGTGTACTTGGAAATATCCATCTAGACAGAGGGTTTACGTGCATGCAGTGTACTTGGAAATATCCATGTAGACAAAAGCTCTACGTGCATGCAGTGTACTTGGAAATATCCATCTAGACACAGGCTTCACGTGCATGCAGTGTACTTGGAAATATCCATCTAGACAGAGGCTTTACGTGCATGCAGTGTACTTGGAAATATCCATCTAGACACAGGCTTCACGTGCATGCAGTGTACTTGGAAATATCCATCTCGACAAAGGCTTTACGTGCATGCAGTGTACTTGGAAATATCCATCTAGACAAAGGCTTTACATGCATGCAGTGTACTTGGAAATAAACATCTAGACACAAGCTTTACGTGCATGCAGTGTACTTGGAAATATCCATCTAGACAAAACCTTTACGTGCATGCAGTGTACTTGGAAATATCCATCTAGACACAGGCTTTACGTGCATACAGTGTACTTGGAAATATCCATCTAGACAAAGGCTTTACATGCATGCAGTGTACTTGGAAATATCCATCCAGACAAAGGCTTTACATGCATGGAGTGTACTTGGAAATATCCATCTAGACAAAGGCTTTACGTGCATATAGTGTACTTGGAAATATCCACCGAGACAAAGGCTTTACATGCATGCAGTGTAGTTGGAAACATCCATCTAGACAAAGGCTTTACATGCATGCAGTGTACTTGGAAATATCCATCTAGACAAAGACTTTACATGCATGCAGTGTACTTGGAAATATCCATCTAGACAAAGGCTTTACATGCATGCAGTGTACTTGGAAATATCCATCTAGACAAAGGCTTTACATGCATGCAGTGTACTTGGAAATATCCATCTAGACAAAGGCTTCACGTGCATGCAGTGTACTTGGAAATATCCATCTAGACAAAGTCTTTACGTGCATATAGTATACTTGGAAATATCCATCTAGACAAAGGCTTTACGTGCATGCAGTGTACTTGGAAATATCCATCTAGACAAAGGCTTTACGTGCATGCAGTGTACTTGGAAATATCCATCTAGACAAAGGCTTTACGTGCATGCAGTGTACTTGGAAATATCCATCTAGACAAAAGCTGTACGTGCATGCAGTGTACTTGGAAATATCCATCTAGACAAATCCTTTTCGTGCGTGCAGTGTACTTGGAAATATCCATCTAGACAAAAGCTTTACGTGCATGCAGTGTACTTGGAAATATCCATCTAGACAAAGACTTTACGTGCATGCAGTGTACTTGGAAATATCCATCTAGACAAAGACTTTACGTGCATGCAGTGTACTTGGAAAGATCCATCTAGACAAATCCTTTTCGTGCGTGAAGTGTACTTGGAAATATCCATCTAGACAAAGGCTTTACGTGCATGCAGTGTACTTGGAAATATCCATCTAGACAAAGGCTTTACGTGCATGCAGTGTACTTGGAAATATCCATCTAGACAAATCCTTTTCGTGCGTGCAGTGTACTTGGAAATATCCATCTAGACAAAAGCTTTACGTGCATGCAGTGTACTTGGAAATATCCATCTAGACAAAGACTTTACGTGCATGCAGTGTACTTGGAAATATCCATCTAGACAAAGACTTTACGTGCATGCAGTGTACTTGGAAAGATCCATCTAGACAAATCCTTTTCGTGCATGCAATGTACTTGGAAATATCCGTCTAGACAAAGGCTTTACGTGCATGCAGTGTACTTGGAAATATCCGTCTAGACAAAGGCTTTACGTGCATGCCGTGTACTTGGAAATATCCATCTAGACAAAGGCTTTACGTGCATGCAGTGTACTTGGAAATATCTATCTAGACACAGGCTTTACGTGCATGCAGTGTACTTGGAAATATCTATCTAGACAAAAGCTTTACGTGCATGCCGTGTACTTGGAAATATCTATCTAGACAAAGGCTTTACGTGCATATAGTGTACTTGGAAATATCCATCTCGACAAAGGCTTTACGTGCATGCAGTGTACTTGGAAATATCCATCTAGACAAAGGCTTCACATGCATGCAGTGTACTTGGAAATATCCATCTCGACAAAGGCTTTACGTGCATGCAGTGTACTTGGAAATATCCATCTAGACAAAGGCTTTACGTGCATGCAGTGTACTTGGAAATATCTATCTAGATAAAGGCTTTACGTGCATACAGTGTACTTGGAAATATCCATCTAGACAAAGGCTTCACATGCATGCAGTGTACTTGGAAATATCCATCTCGACAAAAGACTTACGTGCATGCAGTGTACTTGGAAATATCCATCTAGACAAAAGAATTACGTGCATAAAATGTACTTGGAAATATCAATCTAGACAAAAGCTTTTCATGCATGCAGTGTACTTGGAAATATCCATCTATACACAGGCTTTACGTGCATGCAGTGTACTTGGAAATATCCATCTAGACAAAGGCTTTACGTGCATGCCGTGTACTTGGAAATATCCATCTCGACAAAAGCTTTACGTGCATGCAATGTACTTGCAAATATCCATCTAGACAAAGGCTTTACGTGCATGCCGTGTACTTGAAAATATACATCTAGACAAAGGCTGTACGTGCATATAGTGTACTTGGAAATATCCATCTAGACAATGGCTTTACGTGCATATAGTGTACTTGGAAATATCCATCTCGACAAAGGCTGTACGTGCATATAGTGTACTTGGAAATATCCATCTAGACAAAGGCTTTACGTGCATGCCGTGTACTTGGAAATATCCATCTAGACAAAGGCTGTACGTGCATATAGTGTACTTGGAAATATCCATCTCGACAAAGGCTGTACGTGCATATAGTGTACTTGGAAATATCCATCTAGACAAAGGCTTTACGTGCATACAGTGTACTTGGAAATATCCATCTAGACAAAGGCTTTGCGTGCATGCAGTGTACGTGGAAATATCCATCTAGACAAAGGCTTTACGTGCATGCAGTGTACTTGAAAATATCCATCTAGAGGAAGGCTTTACGTGCATGCAGTGTACTTGGAAATATCCATCTCGACAAAGGCTGTACGTGCATGCAGTGTACTTGGAAATATCCATCTAGACAAAAGCTTTACGTGCATGCCGTGTACTTGGAAATATCCATCTAGACAAAGGCTTTACGTGCATGCAGTGTACTTGGAAATATCCATCTAGACAAAGGCTTTACGTGCATACAGTGTACTTGGAAATATCCATCTAGACAAAGGCTTTACGTGCATGCAGTGTACTTGGAAATATCCATCTAGAAAAAAGCTTTACGTGCATATAGTGTACTTGGAAATATCCATCTAGACAAAGGCTTTACGTGCATGCAGTGTACTTGGAAATATCCATCTAGACAAAGGCTTTGCGTGCATGCAGTGTACTTGGAAATATCCATCTAGACAAAGGCTTTACATGCATGCAGTGTACTTGGAAATATCCATCTAGACAAAGGCTTCACGTGCATGCAGTGTACTTGGAAATATCCATCTAGACAAAGTCTTTACGTGCATATAGTATACTTGGAAATATCCATCTAGACAAAGGCTTTACGTGCATGCAGTGTACTTGGAAATATCCATCTAGACAAAGGCTTTACGTGCATGCAGTGTACTTGGAAATATCCATCTAGACAAAGGCTTTACGTGCATGCAGTGTACTTCGAAATATCCATCTAGACAAAAGCTGTACGTGCATGCAGTGTACTTGGAAATATCCATCTAGACAAATCCTTTTCGTGCGTGCAGTGTACTTGGAAATATCCATCTAGACAAAAGCTTTACGTGCATGCAGTGTACTTGGAAATATCCATCTAGACAAAGACTTTACGTGCATGCAGTGTACTTGGAAATATCCATCTAGACAAAGACTTTACGTGCGTGCAGTGTACTTGGAAAGATCCATCTAGACAAATCCTTTTCGTGCGTGCAGTGTACTTGGAAATATCCATCTAGACAAAAGCTTTACGTGCATGCAGTGTACTTGGAAATATCCATCTAGACAAAGACTTTACGTGCATGCAGTGTACTTGGAAATATCCATCTAGACAAAGACTTTACGTGCATGCAGTGTACTTGGAAAGATCCATCTAGACAAATCCTTTTCGTGCGTGCAATGTACTTGGAAATATCCGTCTAGACAAAGGCTTTACGTGCATGCAGTGTACTTGGAAATATCCGTCTAGACAAAGGCTTAACGTGCATGCCGTGTACTTGGAAATATCTATCTAGACAAAAGCTTTACGTGCATGCAGTGTACTTGGAAATATCCATCTCGACAAAGGCTGTACGTGCATGCAGTGTACTTGGAAATATCCATCTAGACAAAAGCTTTACGTGCATGCCGTGTACTTGGAAATATCCATCTAGACAAAGGCTTTACGTGCATGCAGTGTACTTGGAAATATCCATCTAGACAAAGGCTTTACGTGCATACAGTGTACTTGGAAATATCCATCTAGACAAAGGCTTTACGTGCATGCAGTGTACTTGGAAATATCCATCTAGAAAAAAGCTTTACGTGCATATAGTGTACTTGGAAATATCCATCTAGACAAAGGCTTTACGTGCATGCAGTGTACTTGGAAATATCCATCTAGACAAAGGCTTTGCGTGCATGCAGTGTACTTGGAAATATCCATCTAGACAAAGGCTTTACATGCATGCAGTGTACTTGGAAATATCCATCTAGACAAAGGCTTCACGTGCATGCAGTGTACTTGGAAATATCCATCTAGACAAAGTCTTTACGTGCATATAGTATACTTGGAAATATCCATCTAGACAAAGGCTTTACGTGCATGCAGTGTACTTGGAAATATCCATCTAGACAAAGGCTTTACGTGCATGCAGTGTACTTGGAAATATCCATCTAGACAAAGGCTTTACGTGCATGCAGTGTACTTCGAAATATCCATCTAGACAAAAGCTGTACGTGCATGCAGTGTACTTGGAAATATCCATCTAGACAAATCCTTTTCGTGCGTGCAGTGTACTTGGAAATATCCATCTAGACAAAAGCTTTACGTGCATGCAGTGTACTTGGAAATATCCATCTAGACAAAGACTTTACGTGCATGCAGTGTACTTGGAAATATCCATCTAGACAAAGACTTTACGTGCGTGCAGTGTACTTGGAAAGATCCATCTAGACAAATCCTTTTCGTGCGTGCAGTGTACTTGGAAATATCCATCTAGACAAAAGCTTTACGTGCATGCAGTGTACTTGGAAATATCCATCTAGACAAAGACTTTACGTGCATGCAGTGTACTTGGAAATATCCATCTAGACAAAGACTTTACGTGCATGCAGTGTACTTGGAAAGATCCATCTAGACAAATCCTTTTCGTGCGTGCAATGTACTTGGAAATATCCGTCTAGACAAAGGCTTTACGTGCATGCAGTGTACTTGGAAATATCCGTCTAGACAAAGGCTTAACGTGCATGCCGTGTACTTGGAAATATCTATCTAGACAAAAGCTTTACGTGCATGCAGTGTACTTGGAAATATCCATCTAGACAAAGGCTTTACGTGCATGCAGTGTACTTGGAAATATCTATCTAGACACAGGCTTTACGTGCATGCAGTGTACTTGGAAATATCTATCTAGACAAAAGCTTTACGTGCATGCCGTGTACTTGGAAATATCTATCTAGACAAAGGCTTTACGTGCATATAGTGTACTTGGAAATATCCATCTCGACAAAGGCTTTACGTGCATGCAGTGTACTTGGAAATATCCATCTAGACAAAGGCTTCACATGCATGCAGTGTACTTGGAAATATCCATCTCGACAAAGGCTTTACGTGCATGCAGTGTACTTGGAAATATCCATCTAGACAAACGCTTTACGTGCATGCAGTGTACTTGGAAATATCTATCTAGATAAAGGCTTTACGTGCTTACAGTGTACTTGGAAATATCCATCTAGACAAAGGCTTCACATGCATGCAGTGTACTTGGAAATATCCATCTCGACAAAAGACTTACGTGCATGCAGTGTACTTGGAAATATCCATCTAGACAAAAGAATTACGTGCATATAATGTACTTGGAAATATCCATCTAGACAAAGGCTTTACGTGCATGCAGTGTACTTGGAAATATCCATCTAGACAAAGGCTTTACGTGCATGCCGTGTACTTGAAAATATACATCTAGACAAAGGCTGTACGTGCATATAGTGTACTTGGAAATATCCATCTAGACAATGGCTTTACGTGCATATAGTGTACTTGGAAATATCCATCTCGACAAAGGCTGTACGTGCATGCAGTGTACTTGGAAATATCCATCTCGACAAAGGCTGTACGTGCATGCAGTGTACTTGGAAATATCCATCTAGACAAAGGCTTTACGTGCATGCAGTGTACTTGGAAATATCCATCTAGACAAAGGCTTTACGTGCATGCAGTGTACTTGGAAATATTCATCTCGACAAAGGCTTTACGTGCATGCAGTGTACTTGGAAATATCCATCTAGACAAAAGCTTTACGTGCATGCAGTGTACTTGGAAATATCCATCTAGACAAAGGCTTTACGTGCATGCAGTGTACTTGGAAATATCCATCTAGACAAAGGCTTTACGTGCATACAGTGTACTTGGAAATATCCATCTAGACAAAGGCTTTACGTGCATGCAGTGTACTTGGAAATATCCATCTAGAAAAAAGCTTTACGTGCATGCAGTGTACTTGGAAATATCCATCTAGACAAAGGCTGTACGTGCATGCAGTGTACTTGGAAATATCCATCTAGACAAAGGCTTTACGTGCATGCAGTGTACTTGGAAATATCCATCTAGACAAAGGCTTTACGTGCATGCAGTGTACTTGGAAATATCCATCTAGAAAAAAGCTTTACGTGCATATAGTGTTTTTGGAAATATCCATCTAGACAAAGGCTTTACGTGCATGCAGTGTACTTGGAAATATCCATCTAGACAAAGGCTTTGCGTGCATGCAGTGTACTTGGAAATATCCATCTAGACAAAGGCTTTACATGCATGCAGTGTACTTGGAAATATCCATCTAGACAAAGGCTTCACGTGCATGCAGTGTACTTGGAAATATCCATCTAGACAAAGTCTTTACGTGCATATAGTATACTTGGAAATATCCATCCAGACAATGGCTTTACGTGCATGCAGTGTACTTGGAAATATCCATCTAGACAAAGGCTTTACGTGCATGCAGTGTACTTGGAAATATCCATCTAGACAAAGGCTTTACGTGCATGCAGTGTACTTGGAAATATCCATCTAGACAAAAGCTGTACGTGCATGCAGTGTACTTGGAAATATCCATCTAGACAAATCCTTTTCGTGCATGCAGTGTACTTGGAAATATCCATCTAGACAAAAGCTTTACGTGCATGCAGTGTACTTGGAAATATCCATCTAGACAAAGACTTTACGTGCATGCAGTGTACTTGGAAATATCCATCTAGACAAAGACTTTACGTGCGTGCAGTGTACTTGGAAAGATCCATCTAGACAAATCCTTTTCGTGCGTGCAGTGTACTTGGAAATATCCATCTAGACAAAGGCTTTACGTGCATGCAGTGTACTTGGAAATATCCATCTAGACAAATCCTTTTCGTGCGTGCAGTGTACTTGGAAATATCCATCTAGACAAAAGCTTTACGTGCATGCAGTGTACTTGGAAATATCCATCTAGACAAAGACTTTACGTGCATGCAGTGTACTTGGAAATATCCATCTAGACAAAGACTTTACGTGCATGCAGTGTACTTGGAAATATCCATCTAGACAAATCCTTTTCGTGCGTGCAATGTACTTGGAAATATCCGTCTAGACAAAGGCTTTACGTGCATGCAGTGTACTTGGAAATATCCGTCTAGACAAAGGCTTTACGTGCATGCCGTGTACTTGGAAATATCTATCTAGACAAAAGCTTTACGTGCATGCAGTGTACTTGGAAATATCCATCTAGACAAAGGCTTTACGTGCATGCAGTGTACTTGGAAATATCTATCTAGACACAGGCTTTACGTGCATGCAGTGTACTTGGAAATATCTATCTAGACAAAAGCTTTACGTGCATGCCGTGTACTTGGAAATATCTATCTAGACAAAGGCTTTACGTGCATATAGTGTACTTGGAAATATCCATCTCGACAAAGGCTTTACGTGCATGCAGTGTACTTGGAAATATCCATCTAGACAAAGGCTTCACATGCATGCAGTGTACTTGGAAATATCCATCTCGACAAAGGCTTTACGTGCATGCAGTGTACTTGGAAATATCCATCTAGACAAAAGCTTTACGTGCATGCAGTGTACTTGGAAATATCCATCTAGACAAAGGCTTTACGTGCATGCAGTGTACTTGGAAATATCTATCTAGATAAAGGCTTTACGTGCATACAGTGTACTTGGAAATATCCATCTAGACAAAGGCTTCACATGCATGCAGTGTACTTGGAAATATCCATCTCGACAAAAGACTTACGTGCATGCAGTGTACTTGGAAATATCCATCTAGACAAAAGAATTACGTGCATATAATGTACTTGGAAATATCCATCTAGACAAAGGCTTTACGTGCATGCAGTGTACTTGGAAATATCCATCTAGACAAAGGCTTTACCTGCATGCCGTGTACTTGAAAATATACATCTAGACAAAGGCTGTACGTGCATATAGTGTACTTGGAAATATCCATCTAGACAATGGCTTTACGTGCATATAGTGTACTTGGAAATATCCATCTCGACAAAGGCTATACGTGCATGCAGTGTACTTGGAAATATCCATCTCGACAAAGGCTGTACGTGCATATAGTGTACTTGGAAATATCCATCTAGACAAAAGCTTTACGTGCATGCCGTGTACTTGGAAATATCCATCTAGACAAAGACTTTACGTGCATGCAGTGTACTTGGAAATATCCATCTCGACAAAAGACTTACGTGCATGCAGTGTACTTGGAAATATCCATCTAGACAAAAGCTTTACGTGCATGCAGTGTACTTGGAAATATCCATCTAGACAAAGGCTTTACGTGCATGCAGTGTACTTGGAAATATCCATCTAGACAAAGGCTTTACGTGCATACAGTGTACTTGGAAATATCCATCTAGACAAAGGCTTTACGTGCATGCAGTGTACTTTGCAATATCCATCTAGAAAAAAGCTTTACGTGCATATAGTGTACTTGGAAATATCCATCTAGACAAAGGCTGTACGTGCATGCAGTGTACTTGGAAATATCCATCTAGACAAAGGCTTTACGTGCATGCAGTGTACTTGGAAATATCCATCTAGACAAAGGCTTTACGTGCATGCAGTGTACTTGGAAATATCCATCTAGAAAAAAGCTTTACGTGCATATAGTGTTTTTGGAAATATCCATCTAGACAAAGGCTTTACGTGCAAGCAGTGTACTTGGAAATATCCATCTAGACAAAGGCTTTACGTGCATATAGTGTACTTGGAAATATCCATCTCGACAAAGGCTTTACGTGCATGCAGTGTACTTGGAAATATCCATCTAGACAAAGACTTTAAGTGCATGCAGTGTCCTTGGAAATATCCATCTAGACAAAGGCTGTACGTGCATACAGTGTACTTGGAAATATCCATCTAGACAGAGGCTTTACGTGCATGCAGAGTACTTGGAATCCATCTAGACAAAGACTTTAAGTGCATGCAGTGTCTTTGGAAATATCCATCTAGACAAAGGCTGTACGTGCATACAGTGTACTTGGAAATATCCATCTAGACAGAGGCTTTACATGCATGCAGTGTACTTGGAAATATCCATCTCGAAAAATGGCTTTACGTGAAGCGCAGCGGACCCACCTGGCACATGTCAATGAGGTCCTCGGTCTTTTCTGGATAGATTCTGCAGTACTTGATGATGGAGTGGAAGACTGTGTCGCCATGGCTGTTTCGGGCAAAGATTTTTGCTCCATTTTCCAGCAACAAGTCCACCATGTATCGAGCCTCAATGGAGCCTGTGAGAGCCGCAATGGAGAGGGGAAGCTCCCCCATCATGGCTGTGTTGGCGAAGCGAGGCCCGGTGGCCCTCTGTTTGAGCAGCCATTGGGGGTCGGGGAAGCGTTCCTGGAATTTCTCGAGAATGAGATGTGCCATCCCCCAGTTCTTGCTGCTGACTGCAATGTGCAAAACCGTCTGGCCTGCAAAGACGAGCAAGAACTAAGTTCACAACGACCAAATGTGTCTATGTATTCCAGTGACATAACACAGAAGCTGGGTTCGCTTTGCCAAATAACTATTGTCCACGACTGATAGAGGCATTGGTTTCAAATAGCCACTCATCGCCTATAATACAGATATTATGAGAAGTCCGCGGGAATAATAGGAATATCAGGAATTGAGATCCGGTTCATTGCAAACCAAATAACACTCAATGCACAGAAACCACGAAAACAAAGCAAATTCATCGGAACGACTGAGTCAAGCCATTACATTGATCACTCCGTCTCAGTCCTATGCACTAAGCATTCAGACATAGTATTCTAAGGGAATACACACGACTAACACGTACACTTCCTTCAGGTCTCTGTGACGTCATACAAGACAAACTGTGACTGTGGAAGAGATAACAAGGGTAAAGAAGGAAACATGACGAAATGAGATGTATGTTTCAAGCCCAATATTACTTATTCATTCACACATATTTTTGACAAGCATGTTTATAGAGGAAAATAATTTTACGCTGAAGTAAAGCTCGAGAAAAGTGCACGTGACTTAGAGGGCTGATAACTTTACTCAACGTTTTCTCGCAAACTGGTTTTTCTACTTCAGCCTTGTTCCTCATGACGGCACACATGTCTGTCACAAATGGAGTGAGCACAAACATTCACTTGCCTGAGTAGTTTTCGGACCGAGTTACTCGAAGCAGATCTGGACAAGCATCAATGATTGCTCCAACGACATCGACACTTGCTCTAAACTTGCACGCGAGGTGGAGGAGGGTCTGTTCTCCTTCCCAGAAGAATTTTTTCAGCTTCAAGAGTCCCGTTTTTCTTTCGTCACGCAGAATCTGCAGTCGCGCCAGAACTTTCTGTTCGCCATCTTTTTCCTCGAAGATGCCCCGGACCAGTTTCTTCATGAAGCGCCTTTCATTTGTCCTGAGTTCTGAAGGCGAAAGCAAACAAAGAGGTAAAGCGAGAATGAAAACATCACCTGGGTTGCTTATCATCGTTGCTGTTGTTGTTGTTGTTGCTGATGTCGTTGTTGTTGATGGTGACGTCGTTGTCGTCGTCGTCATTATTATTGGTGTTGTCATTGTTGTTGTTGATGTCGTAATTGTAGTAAGTGTCGTCATTATCGTCATCGTCGTTATCATTGTTGCTGTTGTCATTGATGTTGTTGTTGACGTCGTTGTCGTCATCGTCATCGTCGTCATTATAGTTACGGTTGTTGTTGTTGGTGGTGGTGGTGGTAGTGGTGACGTCGTTGTCGCCATCGTCATTATTATTGATGTTGTCATTGTTGTTGTTGATGTCGTTGTTGTAGTTAGTGTCGTCGTTGTCGTCATCGTCATTAGCATTTTTGCTGTTGTCGTTGTTGTTGACGTCGTCGTCGTCATTGTTGTTGTTGTTGTTGTTGTTGTAGAAAGATGCCTTTAGGCTCCGAGCCAATGATTCTTTGGGATGCCACCTGGTTGCGAATGGTTGGTCGAGTGTTGGGGGAAGAAACCCTTGAAGGAGAGAAGCCATCAACAGAGCGCGGGACGGAATTTGAAGGAACATGCCTGTATGTGACGGAATCGGTCACACGTCGCTATGGTCATTTAAGACATACAGCCGTGTAAGGACAACTTGCTGTTGCTTCTGTTGCCCCTCTGGAATCGATCTTTTATCGATATACTATGCAAATCAACGTATGATGATATGAAAAATGATTTTTATTAGGTCAACTCCCTAAAGATTAAAGAATAACCGGGAGATCCTATTTCTGTTTATGATTGAAATTCCAAAACGATAAAACAAATAGCCTCCCAACTGTAATGGACTGTGCCGTGTGTAAAACCCTGATCTTGCACCATAATTCATCAGGATCGGTTTTGATTTTCTAAAATCAGTTTTGCCCAATAACTAGTGAACAAACCTACCGGAAAAACCTTATTGAAGGAGGAATACAAGAGCTAAGGCATGTCCCTATGAGTTACTGCTTTCTGTCAAACCGGCGTATCATAATAATTTTTATCCCTGCAGAGCTCGTTCACTCAGCCATCTTCCGGAAGTGGAATGTTTTCGTGTAGCCTCATCTGTCCTAGAATAAAAAGTTTAATTTATAAAAGGTTGAAAGGTGTGGTGTTATACAGCGACTCATCACCCATGTCTGGGTCTCAAACCGCTTTACACTTAACCCCCTTATCACTGGGCAGCTTGATCAATCCTTCACTGGTACCTCATAACAAACATAGTGACAAACATCTAAGACGCACATAGTCAGGCACCAGCACCAACTCCGCTCCCTGGGGACTATTCCAACCTGTTGCTGGCTCATGGCCGCATACAAGGGTTACTCGCACTACAATTTGCCAACATTGCCCTCACAGGTACCCCGTTTTACTCCTGGGTGGGGAGAAGCAATGCTAGTTAAGCACCTTGCTCAAGGTTGCCACTCTGGGAACAGCGCAGCTTCGAACGCCGTACCCACTGGCCGCAAGCGACCACAGGTCAAGCGCGCTGACCACTCGGCCACAGAAATCCACGACGCATACTGAAATGGAAGCTGTCCAGCCCCAAGTGCACGACGCATACTGACATGGAAGCTGTCCAGCCCCAAGTGCACGACGCATACTGACATGGAAGTTGGGCCAGCCCGAAGTGCACGTCGCATACTGAAATGGAAGTTGGGCCAGCCCGAAGTGCACGACGCATACTGACATGGAAGCTGTCCAGCCCCAAGTGCACGACGCATACTGCAATGGAAGTTGTCCAGCCCCAAGTGCACGACGCATACTGAAATGGAAGCTGTCCAGCCCCAAGTGCACGACGCATACTGAAATGGAAGTTGTCCAGCCCCAAGTGCACGACGCATACTGCAATGGAAGTTGTCCAGCCCCAAGTGCACGACGCATACTGCAATGGAAGTTGTCCAGCCCCAAGTGCACGACGCATACTGAAATGGAAGCTGTCCAGCCCCAAGTGCCCGACGCATACTGCAATGGAAGTTGTCCAGCCCCAAGTGCACGACGCATACTGCAATGGAAGTTGTCCAGCCCCAAGTGCACGACGCATACTGAAATGGAAGTTGTCCAGCCCCAAGTGCACGACGCATACTGACATGGAAGCTGTCCAGCCCCAAGTGCACGACGCATACTGCAATGGAAGTTGTCCAGCCCCAAGTGCACGACGCATACTGAAATGGAAGTTGTCCAGCCCCAAGTGCACGACGCATACTGACATGGAAGCTGTCCAGCCCCAAGTGCACGACGCATACTGACATGGAAGCTGTCCAGCCCCAAGTGCACGACGCATACTGCAATGGAAGTTGTCCAGCCCCAAGTGCACGACGCATACTGACATGGAAGCTGTCCAGCCCCAAGTGCACGACGCATACTGAAATGGAAGCTGTCCAGCCCCAAGTGCACGACGCATACTGAAATGGAAGCTGTCCAGCCCCAAGTGCACGACGCATACTGACATGGAAGCTGTCCAGCCCCAAGTGCACGACGCATACTGAAATGGAAGCTGTCCAGCCCCAAGTGCACGACGCATACTGAAATGGAAGCTGTCCAGCCCCAAGTGCACGACGCATACTGACATGGAAGCTGTCCAGCCCCAAGTGCACGACGCATACTGACATGGAAGCTGTCCAGCCCCAAGTGCACGACGCATACTGACATGGAAGCTGTCCAGCCCCAAGTGCACGACGCATACTGAAATGGAAGCTGTCCAGCCCCAAGTGCACGACGCATACTGAAATGGAAGCTGTCCAGCCCCAAGTGCACGACGCATACTGCAATGGAAGTTGTCCAGCCCCAAGTGCACGACGCATACTGCAATGGAAGTTGTCCAGCCCCAAGTGCACGACGCATACTGAAATGGAAGTTGTCCAGCCCCAAGTGCACGACGCATACTGAAATGGAAGTTGGGCCAGCCCCAAGTGCACGACACATACTGAAATGGAAGTTGGGCCAGCCCGAAGTGCACGAAGCATACTGAAATGGAAGCTGTCCAGCCCCAAGTGCACGACGCATACTGCAATGGAAGTTGTCCAGCCCCAAGTGCACGACACATACTGAAATGGAAGTTGGGCCAGCCCGAAGTGCACGACGCATACTGAAATGGAAGCTGTCCAGCCCCAAGTGCACGACGCATACTGAAATGGAAGCTGTCTAGCCCCAAGTGCACGACGCATACTGACATGGAAGTTGTCCAGCCCCAAGTGCACGACGCATACGGAAATGGAAGTTGTCCAGCCCCAAGTGCACGACGCATACTGACATGGAAGCTGTCCAGCCCCAAGTGCACGACGCATACTGAAATGGAAGCTGTCCAGCCCCAAGTGCACGACGCATACTGACATGGAAGCTGTCCAGCCCCAAGTGCACGACGCATACTGGCATGGAAGTTGTCCAGCCCCAAGTGCACGACGCATACTGACATGGAAGCTGTCCAGCCCCAAGTGCACGACGCATACTGAAATGGAAGTTGTCCAGCCCCAAGTGCACGACGCATACTGAAATGGAAGTTGTCCAGCCCCAAGTGCACGACGCATACTGAAATGGAAGTTGGGCCAGCCCCAAGTGCACGACACATACTGAAATGGAAGTTGGGCCAGCCCGAAGTGCACGACGCATACTGAAATGGAAGTTGGGCCAGCCCGAAGTGCACGACGCATACTGAAATGGAAGCTGTCCAGCCCCAAGTGCACGACGCATACTGAAATGGAAGTTGGGCCAGGCCGAAGTGCCGTATTTCCGCTGTGTAGCAATTTTCTCCAACTTTGTTTCATTGCAGTGTCTGCCCATACAGTTGTAAATTCCAGAATGTTCAAGACACAAACAAAATTCTGGTACCGTTGAAAAGTTTTAACTCTCAGCTTGAAAAGAATACCAGTAACTTTTTTTAAAAGTAAGAAACCAACTCACGACTTGTTTGTGGCGCTCAGTCACATAAATTCTAGTTTTGTACCAGGACTCCCAGGACTTTGTGCCGCAGTACTAAATTTACATATTCCATTCTGCAACTGGGCAGATTGGCGGTAGGTGTGTACATGTACATGTGTGTGTGTGTGTGTGTGTTTGTTTGCGTGCGTGTGTGTGAGTGTGTGTGTGTGTGCAATTGTGTGTATGTGTGTGTGTGCAATTGTGTGTGTGTGAGTGCGCGCGCATGTGTGTGTGTGTGCGCGTGTGTGCGTGTGTGTGTGTGTGTGTGGGGGGGGGGGGGGTATGTGTGCGCGCGTGCAAATGTACAAATTCATATTTTGGTTTTCGTCTACTTGACTTCATGACGTCACGACAAGCTTTTTACGCTGGCTAGCAAATCCTATCCTCTTCACCCACCACCACCACCCCCTACCCCCACCCGCAGCCCTTTTCCTTTTTCAATATATATCTGGGCATATCAAAGATAAGTTGGAAGGGAAGGGAACTTCCTGTAAACACTTTTTCAGTTTTTGCTTTGACACGTCTTAGATGTTGAACAAAAGCTAATACAGTCATACAGAGGGGTGGGTGCATCGTAGATGTTCAACAAGTCATACAGAGGGGTAGGTGCATCGTAGATGTTCACCAAGTCATACAGAGGGGTGGGTGCATCGTAGATGTTCACCAAGTCATACAGAGGGGTGGGTGCATCGTAGATGTTCACCAAGTCATACAGAGGGGTGGGTGCATCGTAGATGTTCACCAAGTCATACAGAGGGGTGGGTGCATCGTAGATGTTCACCAAGTCATACAGAGGGGTGGGTGCATCGTAGATGTTCACCAAGTCATACAGAGGGGTGGGTGCATCGTAGATGTTCACCAAGTCATACAGAGGGGCAGGTGCATCGTACATGTTCACCAAGTCATACAGAGGGGTGGGTGCATCGTAGATGTTCACCAAGTCATACAGAGGGGTGGGTGCATCGTAGATGTTCACCAAGTCATACAGAGGGGTGGGTGCATCGTAGATGTTCACCAAGTCATACAGAGGGGCAGGTGCATCGTAGATGTTCACCAAGTCATACAGAGGGGCAGGTGCATCGTAGATGTTCACCAAGTCATACAGAGGGGTGGGTGCATCGTAGATGTTCACCAAGTCATACAGAGGGGTAGGTGCATCGCTGATGTTCACCAAGTCATACAGAGGGGTGAGTGCATCGTATATGTTCACCAAGTCATACAGAGGGGCAGGTGCATCGTAGATGTTCACCAAGTCATACAGAGGGGTGGGTGCATTGTAGATGTTCACCAAGTATCATTCACGCACAGACAGAATTACACACATGGACAGATTTACGACCAGGGTTGCAGCCAGAATAATGTTGTCAAGATATTTAATAAAACCCAGATTCTTACCGTCCCAGGGACAGAACCACGGCACTGCGCCTCGCACATCGTCCGACCCCTCCGATGCACCTACCCTCTGTATGCATGCATTAGATTTGGCTCAACGTCTACGAAGTGCCGAAGCAAAAAACTGAAAAATATTTACAGGAACTTCCCTTCCCTGCCAACTTATTTACAACATTCTTCTATTTATTCCTTGAATTCTGAACCAGTTCATTTATTGTTCCTGCGCAGTGCCTGGGACGGGAAGAATCTGGGTTTATTTAAATATGTGGGCATAACGACGTTAACATGACAAATAACGTTAAATGGCAACTCTTGATTTCGATAAAGCAACAAGAAACGGTTGCACTTCCAATCTTAGAAACGTTTTGTGTGGCACTTGAAGAGACATGCGTAAAATCTTCTATCCAGCACATTTCGCTGGAGGAGCTTCCTGTGGCCTCTAACCACAACTACAATTACTACTGCAATCTTTTTAAAGATTAATTTTTATTGCAACTACAATTACTACTGCAATATTTTTTAAAGATAATTCTAATTGCAACTACAATTACTACTGCAATATTTTTAAAGATGGATTCTAATCGCAACTACACTGCAGGCTTTCTGGAGAAGAGAGTGTTTATCCAATGAGAAAAAAATCAAGAAAGAAGCGGGGGAGAGGACGACCAAGCAAAGAAGGGGGGAAATCATTTGTATGTGCTGACGTGTACGGGTGTCTGCAATGCTTGCTGTATGCTCACCTTCACTGACTTTGGACGTGTACGGGTGTCTGCAATGCTTGCTGTATGCTCACCTTCACTGGCTTTGGACGTGTACGGGTGTCTGCAATGCTTGCTGTATGCTCACCTTCACTGGCTTTGGACGTGTACGGGTGTCTGCAATGCTTGCTGTATGCTCACCTTCACTGGCTTTGGACGTGTACGGGTGTCTGCAATGCTTGCTGTATGCTCACCTTCACTGGCTTTGGACGTGTACGGGTGTCTGCAATGCTTGCTGTATGCTCACCTTGCCTGGCTTTGGACGTGTACGGGTGTCTGCAATGCTTGCTGTATGCTCACCTTCACTGGCTTTGGACGTGTACGGGTGTCTGCAATGCTTGCTGTATGCTCACCTTCACTGACTTTGGACGTGTACGGGTGTCTGCAATGCCTGCTGTATGCTCACCTTCACTGACTTTGGACGTGTACGGGTGTCTGCAATGCTTGCTGTATCCTCACCTTCACTGACTTTGGACGTGTACGGGTGTCTGCAATGCTTGCTGTATGCTCACCTTCACTGACTTTGGACGTGTACGGGTGTCTGCAATGCTTGCTGTATCCTCACCTTCACTGACTTTGGACGTGTATTGTTGGTTTACGTCGACTCTGGTCGTCCCATTGTCAGGGCTGGCCATTGTTGCTGCTGTGTTGTGGAGCAAACTGAAAATTGTCAAAGTCAATCGTTAATGCACGCATACGTGCACAGCAGAAAAATACCGTTTTTTTCTTCTTTCATTTTTGCATGAAAAGAACAACAATAGCCAACCTCTTTGTAACTTCTCGCACAGGCTGAGTGTTACTCACAGGTAGAAACGTGTGCCACTGTGTAGAGTTGCGATGGTTACTTCCTTCCACTCCGTAAAAGCAGCTATTTTGGGTTTACACACATAGTGTCATACCCTGCAATCCGTTGCACTTTGCTTCATCTCTGCTACGACGTAGCTTACTGAGAAATTTTAATTGGTAGGTTTTTGTCAATAACTTTAAAAGCATATTATCATTAAAAGTAGAAGATTTTGGAGACCCTATTTGAAAACATGAATCCCCATATTCATTTCACATTCAAGTTTGTCCCTTTTGATCAAAGAAACGACTTTAAAAAAGCATTAGGGTCGATTATCAGTGATACAAAATATTTGGTGACATTTCACCCTGTCGCAGAGGTCAACTTCCTGTCAAGGTCGCGCAACGGCTGGAGCATTTCAGAAGGCGCTCTAACTGCTTCACACTAGAGGGCGCCACTTGCTGTGCGTAGCAACAGTGAAACTACAGTGCCAGTAGGCGCATTTGATTGGCTCATACTAAATATGGAATTAAATGGAAGTCACTCCACGGACTTGCACGGTAAACAGGCTTCGAGCAAGAGTTTACAGCCATGGAAGTGGCAGACGTGCCCATTGCTTTCAATTTTCGAAGAAATGAATGTTTCGGTGCTCTCATCACCGTGGCGGAGTGGATTTTATGTCATGTTTGATATCTGTAGTAAACGTCGGCATTCATACCCATGCATGTAACGAAGTAGCAGACGACACATTTTTGGATTCCCTTGACCTTCCTTTTTGACTGGTGATGGTTACCTCCCTTTTGTTATCAACGATAATCGACCCTAATGCTTTTATTAAGTCGTTTCTTCGATCAAGATGGATAAAATCGAATGTGAAATCATTTTGGTGATTCATGTATTCAATGAGGACTTCCAAAACCCTCTACTTTTAATGATAATGTGATTTTTAAGTAATTAAAGAAACCAACCAATCGACACTCCTGAGCCTGCTACATCGTAGCAGAGATGAAGCAGAGTGCAACGGAAAGCAGGGATAGGCTAGACTGTGGTTTATCGTGAAACATAGAGTGTGACCTACTTGCGTATGAATGATATGACGTTTTCACCCGCCAAATCTTGTGATTGGACAATGCCCAGCAGAGATGACTTTTCTCCGTCTACTCTTGTTATCTTAGCTGTGATTAGCCGGCTGTAACGGCGAGCGTTGTGTGAAATCTCGGACCTAAAGATTGCTGTATTTGTTGTGTGTGATTACACAAACATTTTTATAGGAAAGTGTCATTTGATCGAGTAATAAGGTGAAAGAAAACGATGAAAACCCATATTTCGGGTGCAAGCGTCATGTCATTCATACGCAAGTAGGTCACGCTCTACGTTTCAGGATAAACCACCGTCTAGCTCTACGTCTCAGGATAAACCACCGTCTAGCTCTACGTTTCAGGATAAACCACCGTCTAGCTCTACGTTTCAGGATAAACCACCGTCTAGCTCTACGTTTCAGGATAAACCACCGTCACGCTCTACGTTTCAGGATAAACCACCGTCTAGCTCTACGTTTCAGGATAAACCACCGTCTAGCCTTTGACACTAGCCCCTCCGCGGCGGGCTATCGAGCGCTCGAAAGCGCTACACAGAGAAAACCGTTCAAGAGTCGAGCGCTCGAAAGCGCTACGCAGAGCAAACCGTTCAAGAGTCGAGCGCTCGAAAGCGCTACGCAGAGCAAACCGTTCAAGAGTCGAGCGCTCGAAAGCGCTACGCAGAGCAAACCGTTCAAGAGTCGAGCGCTCGAAAGCGCTTCGCAGAGCAAACCGTTCAAGAGTCGAGCACCATCGAGCGCTGTCTGCCGCTAGGTCTCTTGAACGACCGGCCGAGCCAGGAAAATCAATATTTTTCCATTGAACAGCTTTGAAAGCAGGCAGAGCTTGTTCTTTGATTTTCTACAGACCCCTGCCCCAGGGAGGAAGTTGCCAGCCAAGCTATGATACAATTTATGTGCTGTGACTGCCATCATGGCCGGGAAAAAGGTTGAATTTGAGCACCGAAAAATGAAAAGGTGCGCACCAATCCATTGAAAAGTGAGCCGGAACCGCCATTATATACAAACAATGTATGTATACTGCTCATATAAACGCAGTGTGAAATAAAATCTACTTCACCAGCATTCCTCGATCGCATGACACATTTAGAAAATGCAAAACAGTCTGAAGAAGAGCATT
>JAWQFJ010014881.1:15000-65000 GCA_034096865.1 Theodoxus fluviatilis | reverse complement strand
CCTACATGCGGACAAACACTGAGCATATGAATGAAAAAGGCTTTATCCGATCGCCAAGACAAAGAATCTCTCACTGCTCCCTGCAAAAATGGCCAATAAAAATTCTTTCCTGTAGCTGGCTTGACTTCTACAGATCACTTAAGCGCTCTCTACAGTGCGAGAGTTGTCTGAGCGATTTTAATACATAATAAGTTAAGGAAGAGTTAATACATTTTCGTGAGGAAATTTGCACTTAGGACAAACCTGCGTAATCCTGAACACGATGCAGACAGAGGGTGTCAGTTGTGTAGATATTACGAGGATGAACGTATTTTTGTTTTCATTGTCATAGATAATAGGACCTAAGAGAAATTGTCTTTAAAAACACATGACAGCATCTAGGTTGACCCGTGTTACGCACCTGATAAATGGGTGTCCACTTTCGGTAATAAAACTAATATTTGTGAGTTTGAGAAAGGTGGAAAACTTCCTTACAAGTTGCAGATAAACTGCAGAAAAAAAGTTTCAGAGTGACATTTCAAGGCCACTCAATCAAACGGGCAGATATGAAAAGAAATCCTGGTTTCACTTTCCCATGCGTGGCACCCTCAACTCCCACTGTTTTATTTCTCTGCCAGACAGCGTGAGTTACCCTGGGTAACCGGCATGACAGGCACAAACACACGTCTCAAACATAAACGCTCCGTGCGGCATGCAAACACCGCCACATCGATCCGTGCAAGCGGTTCCGAGAAAGCCGCATCGCTGATCCTGCGATTTTCCAACAGCGGGTGGCAAGATCGATGACATCGACTGCACTGTTCAAGTAGTCATTGAATGGGCGCAGTGCAGGCACACACACATGCAGACTGGATTTCCAGGCAAGATCGTACGGGAGGGCGGAGAGGAGAAGTAGAGGAGCTCCGCACTGACACAGATAGGATTTCATGGACAGTACTTTCCATGGCCTCCGACGAAGAAGATGGAAAGGAAAGGTGTTGTTTTCTGTAACGACTTATCTCCCATGTCCGGGTGTCAAACCGCTTTGCACTTTACCCACTGATCACTGGGCCACCTGATCAATCCTTGTCTGACGCCTGACAAATCAACACAGTGACAGACAGACAGACAGACAGACAGACAGACAGACAGACAGACAGACAGACAGACAGACAGACAGACAGACAGACAGACAGACAGACAGACAGACAGACAGACAGACAGACAGACAGACAGGCCCGCACAGCAACATCTCCACTCCTTTTGGAATATTGCAACCCGACGCTGGCTTTAGACTGCATGCATGTGTTAATCGCAGTTCAGCGTGCCGGTTCTGAGCACGGAAAGTGCGTTATGGATTTTCCTGCACACATCGGACACGTGACGAAGCTGGCACTTCCATTCAAAGAGACTTCATTTCCGTACGATTCGTGTGCATCCTATCTGTCTGTCACTGTGTGCATCCTATCTGTCTGTCACTGTGTCCATCCTATCTGTCTGTCACTGTGTGCATCCTATCTGTCTGTCACTGTGTGCATCCTATCAGTCCGTCACTGTGCATCCTATCTGTCTGTCACTGTATGTGTCCTATCTGTCTGTCACTGTATGTGTCCTATCTGTCTGTCACTGTGTGCATCCTATCTGTCTGTCACTGTGTGCATCCTATCTGTCTGTCACTGTGTGCATCCTATTTGTCTGTCACTGTGTGCATCCTATCTGTCTGTCACTGTGTGCATTCTATCTGTCTGTCACTGTGTGCTTTGTATCTGTCTGTCACTGTGTTCATCCTGTCTGTCTGTCACTGTGTGCATCCTATCTGTCTGTCACTGTGTGCATCCTATCTGTCTGTCACTGTGTGCATCCTATCTGTCTGTCACTGTGTGCATCCTATCTGTCTGTCACTGTGCGCATCCTATCTGTCTGTCACTGTGTGCACCCTATCTGTCTGTCACTGTGTGCATCCTATCTGTCTGTCACTGTGTTCATCCTATCTGTCTGTCACTGTGTGCATCCTATCTGTCTGTCACTGTGCGCATCCTATCTGTCTGTCACTGTGTGCATCCTATCTGTCTGTCACTGTGTGCATCCTATCTGTCTGTCACTGTGTGCATCCTATCTGTCTGTCACTGTGTGCATCCTATCTGTCTGTCACTGTGTGCATCCTATCTGTCTGTCACTGTGTGCATCCTATCTGTCTGTCACTGTGTGTGTCCTATCTGTCTGTCACTGTGTGTGTCCTATCTGTCCGTCACTGTGTGCATCCTATCTGTCTGTGACTGTGTGCATCCTATCTGTCTGTCACTGTGTGCACCCTATCTGTCTGTCACTGTGTGCATCCTATCTGTCTGTCACTGTGTGCATCCTATCTGTCTGTCACTGTGTGCATCCTATCTGTCTGTCACTGTGTGCATCCTATCTGTCTGTCACTGTGTGCATCCTATCTGTCTGTCACTGTGTGTGAATTATCTGTCTGTCACTGTGTGTGTTCTATCTGTCTGTCACTGTGTGCATCCTATCTGTCTGTCACTGTGTGCATCCTATCTGTCCGTCACTGTGTGCATCCTATCTGTCTGTGACTGTGTGCATCCTATCTGTCTGTCACTGTGTGCATCCTATCTGTCTGTCACTGTGTGCATCCTATCTGTCTGTCACTGTGTGTGTCCTATCTGTCTGTCACTGTGTGCATCCTATCTGTCTGTCACTGTGTGCATCCTATCTGTCTGTCACTGTGTGCATCCTATCTGTCTGTCACTGTGTGCATCCTATCTGTCTGTCACTGTGTGCATCCTATCTGTCTGCCAATGTGTGCATCCTATCTGTCCGTCACTGTGCATCCTATCTGTCTGTCACTGTATGTGTCCTATCTGTCTGTCACTGTGTGCATCCTGTCTGTCTGTCACTGTGTGCATCCTATCTGTCTGTCACTGTATGCATCCTATCTGTCTGTCACTGTGTGCATCCTATCTGTATGTCACTGTGTGCATTCTATCTGTCTGTCACTGTGTGCATTCTATCTGTCTGTCACTGTGTTCATCCTGTCTGTCTGTCATTGTGTGCATCCTATCTGTCTGTCACTGTGGGCATTCTATCTGTCTGTCACTGTGTGCATCCTATCTGTCTGTCACTGTGTGCATCCTATCTGTCTGTCACTGTGTGCATCCTATCTGTCTGTCACTGTGTGTGTCCTATCTGTCTGTCACTGTGTGTGTCCTATCTGTCTGTCACTGTGTGCATCCTATCTGTCTGTGACTGTGTGCATCCTATATGTCTGTCACTGTGTGCATCCTATCTGTCTGTCACTGTGTGCATCCTATCTGTCTGTGACTGTGTGCATCCTATCTGTCTGTCACTGTGTGCATCCTATCTGTCTGTCACTGTGTGCATCCTATCTGTCTGTGACTGTGCGCATCCTATCTGTCTGTCACTGTGTGCATCCTATCTGTCTGTCACTGTGTGCATCCTATCTGTCTGTCACTGTGTGCATCCTATCTGTCTGTCACTGTGTGTGTCCTATCTGTCTGTCACTGTGTGTGTCCTATCTGTCTGTCACTGTGTGCATCCTATCTGTCTGTGACTGTGTGCATCCTATCTGTCTGTGACTGTGTGCATCCTATCTGTCTGTCACTGTGTGCATCCTATCTCTCTGTCACTGTGTGCATCCTATCTGTCTGTCACTGTGTGCATCCTATCTGTCTGTCACTGTGTGCATCCTATCTGTCTGTCACTGTGTGCATCCTATCTGTCTGTCACTGTGTGCATCCTATCTGTCTGTCACTGTGTGCATCCTATCTGTCTGTCACTGTGTGTGAATTATCTGTCTGTCACTGTATGTGTTCTATCTGTCTGTCACTGTGTGCATCCTATCTGTCTGTCACTGTGTGTGTCCTATCTGTCTGTCACTGTGTGCATCCTATCTGTCTGTCACTGTGTGCATCCTGTCTGTCTGTCACTGTGTGCATCCTATCTGTCTGTCACTGTGTGCATCCTGTCTGTCTGTCACTGTGTGTGTCCTATCTGTCTGTGACTATGCGCATCCTATCTGTCTGTCACTGTGTGCATCCTATCTGTCTGTCACTGCGTGCATCCTATCTGTCTGTCACTGTGTGCATCCTATCTGTCTGTCACTGTGTGCATCCTATCTGTCTGTCCTTGTGTGTGTCCTATCTGTCTGTCACTGTGTGTGTCCTATCTTTCTGTCACTGTGTGCATCCTATCTGTCTGTCACTGTGTGCATCCTATCTGTCTGTCACTGTGTGTGTCCTATCTGTCTGTCACTGTGTGCATCCTATCTGTCTGTCACTGTGTGCATCCTATCTGTCTGTCACTGTGTGTGTTCTATCTGTCTGTCACTGTGTGCATCCTATCTGTCTGTCACTGTGTGCATCCTATCTGTCTGTCACTGTGTGTGTCCTATCTGTCTGTCACTGTGTGCATCCTATCTGTCTGTCACTGTGTGCATCCTATCTGTCTGTCACTGTGTGCATCCTATCAGTCCGTCACTGTGCATCCTATCTGTCTGTCACTGTATGTGTCCTATCTGTCTGTCACTGTATGTGTCCTATCTGTCTGTCACTGTGTGCATCCTATCTGTCTGTCACTGTGTGCATCCTATCTGTCTGTCACTGTGTGCATCCTATTTGTCTGTCACTGTGTGCATCCTATCTGTCTGTCACTGTGTGCATCCTATCTGTCTGTCACTGTGTGCTTCGTGTCTGTCTGTCACTGTGTGCATCCTGTCTGTCTGTCACTGTGTGCATCCTATCTGTCTGTCACTGTGTGCATCCTATCTGTCTGTCACTGTGTGCATCCTATCTGTCTGTCACTGTGTGCATCCTATCTGTCTGTCACTGTGCGCATCCTATCTGTCTGTCACTGTGTGCACCCTATCTGTCTGTCACTGTGTGCATCCTATCTGTCTGTCACTGTGTTCATCCTATCTGTCTGTCACTGTGTGCATCCTATCTGTCTGTCACTGTGCGCATCCTATCTGTCTGTCACTGTGTGCATCCTATCTGTCTGTCACTGTGTGCATCCTATCTGTCTGTCACTGTGTGCATCCTATCTGTCTGTCACTGTGTGCATCCTATCTGTCTGTCACTGTGTGCATCCTATCTGTCTGTCACTGTGTGCATCCTATCTGTCTGTCACTGTGTGTGTCCTATCTGTCTGTCACTGTGTGTGTCCTATCTGTCCGTCACTGTGTGCATCCTATCTGTCTGTGACTGTGTGCATCCTATCTGTCTGTCACTGTGTGCACCCTATCTGTCTGTCACTGTGTGCATCCTATCTGTCTGTCACTGTGTGCATCCTATCTGTCTGTCACTGTGTGCATCCTATCTGTCTGTCACTGTGTGCATCCTATCTGTCTGTCACTGTGTGCATCCTATCTGTCTGTCACTGTGTGTGAATTATCTGTCTGTCACTGTGTGTGTTCTATCTGTCTGTCACTGTGTGCATCCTATCTGTCTGTCACTGTGTGCATCCTATCTGTCCGTCACTGTGTGCATCCTATCTGTCTGTGACTGTGTGCATCCTATCTGTCTGTCACTGTGTGCATCCTATCTGTCTGTCACTGTGTGCATCCTATCTGTCTGTCACTGTGTGTGTCCTATCTGTCTGTCACTGTGTGCATCCTATCTGTCTGTCACTGTGTGCATCCTATCTGTCTGTCACTGTGTGCATCCTATCTGTCTGTCACTGTGTGCATCCTATCTGTCTGTCACTGTGTGCATCCTATCTGTCTGTCAATGTGTGCATCCTATCTGTCCGTCACTGTGCATCCTATCTGTCTGTCACTGTATGTGTCCTATCTGTCTGTCACTGTGTGCATCCTGTCTGTCTGTCACTGTGTGCATCCTATCTGTCTGTCACTGTGTGCATCCTATCTGTCTGTCACTGTGTGCATCCTATCTGTATGTCACTGTGTGCATTCTATCTGTCTGTCACTGTGTGCATTCTATCTGTCTGTCACTGTGTTCATCCTGTCTGTCTGTCATTGTGTGCATCCTATCTGTCTGTCACTGTGGGCATTCTATCTGTCTGTCACTGTGTGCATCCTATCTGTCTGTCACTGTGTGCATCCTATCTGTCTGTCACTGTGTGCATCCTATCTGTCTGTCACTGTGTGTGTCCTATCTGTCTGTCACTGTGTGTGTCCTATCTGTCTGTCACTGTGTGCATCCTATCTGTCTGTGACTGTGTGCATCCTATATGTCTGTCACTGTGTGCATCCTATCTGTCTGTCACTGTGTGCATCCTATCTGTCTGTGACTGTGTGCATCCTATCTGTCTGTCACTGTGTGCATCCTATCTGTCTGTCACTGTGTGCATCCCATCTGTCTGTGACTGTGCTCATCCCATCTGTCTGTGACTGTGTGCATCCCATCTGTCTGTCACTGTGTGCATCCTATCTGTCTGTCACTGTGTGCATCCTATCTGTCTGTCACTGTGTGTGTCCTATCTGTCTGTCACTGTGTGTGTCCTATCTGTCTGTCACTGTGTGCATCCTATCTGTCTGTGACTGTGTGCATCCTATCTGTCTGTGACTGTGTGCATCCTATCTGTCTGTCACTGTGTGCATCCTATCTCTCTGTCACTGTGTGCATCCTATCTGTCTGTCACTGTGTGCATCCTATCTGTCTGTCACTGTGTGCATCCTATCTGTCTGTCACTGTGTGCATCCTATCTGTCTGTCACTGTGTGCATCCTATCTGTCTGTCACTGTGTGCATCCTATCTGTCTGTCACTGTGTGTGAATTATCTGTCTGTCACTGTATGTGTTCTATCTGTCTGTCACTGTGTGCATCCTATCTGTCTGTCACTGTGTGTGTCCTATCTGTCTGTCACTGTGTGCATCCTATCTGTCTGTCACTGTGTGCATCCTGTCTGTCTGTCACTGTGTGCATCCTATCTGTCTGTCACTGTGTGCATCCTGTCTGTCTGTCACTGTGTGTGTCCTATCTGTCTGTGACTATGCGCATCCTATCTGTCTGTCACTGTGTGCATCCTATCTGTCTGTCACTGCGTGCATCCTATCTGTCTGTCACTGTGTGCATCCTATCTGTCTGTCACTGTGTGCATCCTATCTGTCTGTCCTTGTGTGTGTCCTATCTGTCTGTCACTGTGTGTGTCCTATCTTTCTGTCACTGTGTGCATCCTATCTGTCTGTCACTGTGTGCATCCTATCTGTCTGTCACTGTGTGTGTCCTATCTGTCTGTCACTGTGTGCATCCTATCTGTCTGTCACTGTGTGCATCCTATCTGTCTGTCACTGTGTGTGTCCTATCTGTCTGTCACTGTGTGCATCCTATCTGTCTGTCACTGTGTGCATCCTATCTGTCTGTCACTGTGTGTGTCCTATCTGTCTGTCACTGTGTGCATCCTATCTGTCTGTCACTGTGTGCATCCTATCTGTCTGTCACTGTGTGCATCATATCTGTCCGTCACTGTGTGCATCCTATCTGTCTGTGACTGTGTGCATCCTATCTGTCTGTCACTGTGTGCATCCTATCTGTCTGTCACTGTGTGCATCCTATCTGTCTGTCACTGTGTGTGTCCTATCTGTCTGTCACTGTGTGCATCCTATCTGTCTGTCACTGTGTGCATCCTATCTGTCTGTCACTGTGTGCATCCTATCTGTCTGTGACTGTGTGCATCCTATCTGTCTGTCACTGTGTGCATCCTATCTGTCTGTCACTGTGTGCATCCCATCTGTCTGTCAGTGTGTGCATCCTATCTGTCTATCACTGTGTTTGTCGTCAGGTGCCAGCGAAAGATTGACCAAGCAGCCCGGTGACCAGAGGGTAAAGTGTTAAGTACTTTGAGAGCCAGACATGGGTGATAAGGCGCTATATGAAACGACACCTTTATCTCTACCTTCACTTCCCCACCTTTGAATATAGGCCAGGGTTTAGCGATGAAAACACTTCTTAGCATACACTCTTTGGACAGCGTACGTTCTGAGGAGCAAAACAAATATCAAGGCTAGGAATCCTGGACTCTGAGCATGATAAATCGATTGGTCCTTGCGGGGCAGATAAGAGGAGTTGAGGGCAAAGAAGTCTGTGTCAGACATACCTTGTTCCATACGCTGTATGTGGACTCGCGATGGCAGAGTGCTGAAGCGTGCGCCAATTGAGTAGAAGGCTGCGTGTCCACAGTCAGGAGATACGAGTCTTTGCTCGCACTATCGTAGGTGGAGGTTTTGCTGCTTTTCAGTGAAACTTTGTGACAGCCCGAAACCTCCATTGCTGAGTTGTCCAGTTGTGGAGGAAGGCATCACAGCAATGTTTCTTTTACGGGTAGTTCATGAAAGATTTCGCCTCTGCATTCAGTGCAAACAATGAATAAATACTAATAATAATGAATAGCATTTGTATAGCGCACTTCTGTACAACTCAATGCGCTGACATAACCACATTCACACGCAGACATTCATCAACAAGCGTACCAACATAATACAAAAATAATACAACTTACAGACCTGAGAATGGATACAACAACATACATGATCATGAGAAGAAAAATCAAACAAAAGCCCTTCGAAACATGTGAGTCTTCAGTTGCGACTTAAAAATAGGTAAAGTGGGTGCGTCACGCAGGCCAGCCGGCAGCGAGTTCCAGACAGAGGGGGCATTGAAACTAAAACTCGCTCACCAAGAGATTTTGTACTAAGTTTAGAAATTTTGAGAAGCTTTTCATTAGCTAAACGGAGAGAACGGGATGGTTGATACGTGCGAAGGGATGCCGAAAGATGCACAGGAAGAGTACCATCAAAATGACGGTAGGCCAAAACAGCAATTTTGTACTGGCAGCGGAATTTCACGAGAAGCCAGTGTAGATGCCTAAGCATGGGTGTCACATGATTGCGTTTTCCCTTCCTCAGCACGAGACGTGCTGCGCTGTTTTGAACGCGCTGCAGACGGTTCAATTGTTCTGCTGGAAGACCAGCCAAAACTGAATTACAATAATCCAGCCTTGAAGTGACCCTGGCAGTGACCAGTCTAGCACACGGAGTGTCAGAAAGATATTGGCGAATGGATGCAATGCGGCGTAGTTCAAGAAAACAGGCACTGCAAGTACTGCAATGCTGAAGAAAGCGATCATCAGCCAAAATCCGATGCAAAGAAAACTAGTCTGAGACGTGGGGTAAAGAGGCACTCTCAATTTCGTGTGCTCCCTGTGAAGTCAATCAATATGCAGTGCAATCTGGAATATCTGCTCAAAACGCGCGGATCATAGCATCTGTGAATAGCCAGTCCTGCTCTTTTCTGAAAGACGCCAAACGCCAAGCACCACAAGGCTTTGTGAACAAGTCGCCTCGCAGCACAGAACGCTGCACGTATTTGGAAAGCGTACACTGGCAAAGAGCAGGACCTCACATAATCTGAATTCGAGGCACGACAGCAAACACAGCAGATTTACCCATTTGCCAGGAGATCCTTTCGAAGCAAGAGGGCAAAGGCCAAAGTGCAAAAGGCAGAGGAAATCTGAACCCGTTGCAAGTGGACGACTGATTCCTTATCAGACGCGTTTAGAGCGGGTTATCTACGGGTCCCAAGTCTCGCCCTTGCCTGAGCCCTGGCGAGTGGGGAAGGGAGGGGGTGAGGGAGGGGAAGAGTGGAGAGGGGTGGGTAAGGGTGGGAAAGGGGGGGGGAGGGAGAGAAAGAGTGGGGAGGGGGAGGAAAAGGGAGGGGAAGAGTGTGTGGAGCGAAGTCCACCACTAACACTGAAGCGCGTTTCACAGGACTTTGATACGCTAGTCAAAGGAAATTAGTAAATCGTTTCCATTTTTAGAATGTTGGGGTCCAGGGAGTTTTTCTTTAGAAGGGGCTTTATGACAGGTTTTTTTTAATCTTCAGTGACAGTCCGGTGGAGAGGGACTTGTTAAATATTCTTGTGATGGTGGGTAGAAGGACATCTAGGTGATCACAAAGTAGAGTGGAGGGAATGGGGTCAAGGTCGCAGGACGTTTTGACAGACTTCATTATGAGTTTACGTACAAAATCTTCCGAGACTGGGTCAAAAACAGAGAATGGATTACCGGCAAAAGTGTCAACACAATCAGGCACATGGTCACACTGCAGAAAACTGTCACCAAAGGACAATCTTCTCAGAAAATTACTCTGAAAAAACATCAGGAAGCTTAGACAAGGTCATGTACAGTTGGTAGAATGACTTGTTTTGCCTTGCCAAGCATGGTGTGAAACAACTCTTTACAAGACGAAGACGCAATGACTCTAGATGAATAGAAAGCAGTTTTGGCAGCGTTAACAAAATCTATAACTTTCTGCTTGGCGGCATCATAAATTTGCTTATGTACAGTCAGCCTGGAAGATACCAGCGTCGCTCGGCTTCACACCGCTCACGTTTCAACTGCTGAAGCTCCGGCGCAACGGAGTTATACCAAGGGGTAGGCGGACGCTGGCGCACCCTCCGCTGGTGCACAGGAGCATGTTTGTCTAGCACTATCTTCAGGTTTTCATTCAACTCAGAAATAGACATACATGTATCATGAGAAACAATGTTGGCTAAGTCATGAGAAAAATCAGATTTGTCGATGGCCTGAATGGAACGCATTGCCTTAAGAACTGGAACTGATTTCTGCTTTGGTATGCTAAGGCGGCACAAAGTACTCACATGGTCCGATGTTAGATCCTGACAGCACTCAGCAGAGTGAAGCAGACAGTCTGTGTCACGGTTTCCAAAGTGTGAGCACTACGTAACAACGTGGGTTCGTCAATGGCCTGTGTCAGGCTGAAGGTTAGCAACAGTTCTCTGAACTTTTTTGTCTTTGAGTCCGACACATTCTCATAGTGTATGTTGAAATTGCCTGTGAGCAGCAGATTACCTTTACATGAGGTAGCGTACTCCACAAAGTCCGGGAATTCGTCAAAGAAGAGGGAGTCAGTCAGTTTGTTAGCTCTACTGGGAGGGGGGCGGTACACACAAAACAACCAAAAGCGCTGCTTATATAGTCATAGATAGCTGGGCAACTTCACACGACTTGTGAGGAAGAGAAAATACGTTAGTGACTTGACTATGGGGGACAAGCTGTTCCTTCATAATCACGGCGGTCCCACCTCCGCGCTTAGCGGTGGGGGCCAAACTGGCGAGGAAACGAAGAGAGTTTGTATCCTGGAAGGGTTAAGTCCGCACACTTGCTCTCATCCCCTGACTGACGGAGCCAGGTTTCTGTTATGAACATAATGTCGACATCATGCTCCGCCATGAAGTCAGTGATGGCACTGCGTTTTCTAGGCTTACCAACAGACTTGCAAAGTGCAACGGAACGCAGGGGTTAACTCACGGCGCAGGGAATCTTGTATATAATGACTCGCTAGAGGAGGACGAAAAGGAAAGTAACGAATACCAAAAGCTATAACTTGCCATAAGCCACTTTGCTGGTAATTTAGAGTTTTATGTTATGTTTGGATTGGATAGAAGAATTGATACTAAGAGCTCAAACTCTGTAAGCCCGCTGTGCGGGTTTTTTAAAGGATTTTATTTGTAATAATTGTTTTTGTTGTTTGTTTCTTTTTTTATTTAATGAGAGAAATGAGAGATAATGTTTTATATTGAAAGGTATCTTTCTGTGTGAGTCAATGGTTGTAAGTAAAATTCATTGTGGTGTGTTTGTTCTTAAATGTGATTACTGACTGAAGAAGGAATTTTCCCTTAATTGTTTTTCTTTTAACTGTCGGTTGGTGGCACGAGTCAATTACACCAACACCAACCTTGACAGATGGGGGCTCGTCCGGGATTCCTTCCCAGTAATTAATCTTTGTGTTGTCTTCTTTGATTTGTAATTGTTACATAATTTGAGTCAAAGTAATTTGTTGTGCTCTGGTTTGTTCTACTCTAAAGTTTCAATGGTACTTTGAGCCCTATGACGCTGACTGTTTTGATTTTGAAGTTTTGTCGGCGAGGAGATCTGCTGTTTACGGATTTAGAGGCTGGATCAGTCTGAGTTTTTTTTCTCGGTGCCCAATGTTGGGCGCTTCTGTACACGGGGTTTCGAGACAGACGAGCGGGCGGGCGGGCGTAAGAAAATAAGTCCTTTTCTGCTGTGCACACATACTTGCATTAACAATCGACTTTGACAATTTTCAGTTTGCTCCACAACACAGCAGCAACAATGACCAGCTCTGACAATGGGACGACCAGAGTCGACGTAGACCAACAGTTCATGTCCAAAGCCAGTGAAGGTGAGCATACAGCAAGCATTGCAGACACCCGTACACGTCCAAAGCCACTGAAGGTTAGCATACAGCAAGCATTGCAGACACCCGTACACGTCCAAAGTCAGTGAAGGTGAGCATACAGCAAGCATTGCAGACACCCGTACACGTCCAAAGCCAGTGAAGGTGAGCATACAGCAAGCATTGCAGACACCCGTACACGTCCAAAGTCAGTGAAGGTGAGCATACAGCAAGCATTGCAGACACCCGTACACGTCCAAAGCCAGTGAAGGTGAGCATACAGCAAGCATTGCAGACACCCGTACACGTCCAAAGCCAGTGAAGGTGAGCATACAGCAAGCATTGCAGACACCCGTACACGTCCAAAGCCAGTGAAGGTGAGCATACAGCAAGCATTGCAGACACCCGTACACGTCCAAAGCCAGTGAAGGTGAGCATACAGCAAGCATTGCAGACACCCGTACACGTCCAAAGCCAGTGAAGGTGAGCATACAGCAAGCATTGCAGACACCCGTACACGTCCAAAGCCAGTGAAGGTGAGCATACAGCAAGCATTGCAGACACCCGTACACGTCCAAAGCCAGTGAAGGTGAGCATACAGCAAGCATTGCAGACACCCGTACACGTCCAAAGCCAGTGAAGGTGAGCATACAGCAAGCATTGCAGACACCCGTACACGTCCAAAGCCAGTGAAGGTGAGCATACAGCAAGCATTGCAGACACCCGTACACGTCCAAAGTCAGTGAAGGTGAGCATACAGCAAGCATTGCAGACACCCGTACACGTCCAAAGTCAGTGAAGGTGAGCATACAGCAAGCATTGCAGACACCCGTACACGTCCAAAGCCAGTGAAGGTGAGCATACAGCAAGCATTGCAGACACCCGTACACGTCCAAAGCCAGGCAAGGTGAGCATACAGCAGGCATTGCAGACACCCGTACACGTCCAAAGCCAGTGAAGGTGAGCATACAGCAAGCATTGCAGACACCCGTACACGTCCAAAGTCAGTGAAGGTGAGCATACAGCAAGCATTGCAGACACCCGTACACGTCCAAAGCCAGTGAAGGTGAGCATACAGCAAGCATTGCAGACACCCGTACACGTCAGGACATACAAATGATTTCCCCCCTTCTTTGCTTTGTCGTCCTCTCCCCCGCTTCTTTCTTGATTTTTTTTCTCCTTGGATAAACACTCTCTTCTGCAGAAAGCCTGCGTTGTAGTTGCAATAAAAATTCATCTTTAACAAGATTGCAGTAGTAATTGTAGTTGCAACAAAATTTCATCTTTAAAAAGATTGCAGTAGTAAATATAGTTGCAATAAAAATTCATCTTTAACAAGATTGCAGTAGTAAATATAGTTGCAATAAAAATTCTTCTTTAAAAAGATTGCAGTAGTAATTGTAGTTGCGGTTAAAGACCACTGGAAACTCCTCCAGCGAAATGTGCAGGCTGGAAGATTTTACGCATGTCTCTTCAAGTGCCACACAAAGCTTTTCCAAGATTGGAACTGCAACCGTTTCTTGTTGCTTTATCGAAATGAAGAGTTGCCATTTAACGTTATTTGTCGTGTTAACGTCGTTATGCCCACATATTTAAATAAACCCAGATTCTTCCCGTCCAAGGGATAGAACCACGGCACTGCGCAGGAACAATAAAGGAACTGGTTCCGAATTCAAGGAATAAAGAGAAGAATGTTGTAAATAAGTTGAAAGGGAAGGGAAGTTCCCGTAAATATTTTTCAGTTTTTTGTTTCGGTACTTCGTAGACGTTGAGCCAAAGCTAATTCAGTCACACAGAGGGGAGGTGCATCGGAGGGGTCGGGCGCAGTGCCGTGGTTCTGTCCCTGAACGTTATAGTAATTCTGTCTGTGCGTGAATGATACTTGGTGAACATCTACGATGCACCCACCCCTTTGTATGACTTGGTGAACATCTACGATGCACCCACCCCTCTGTATGACTTGGTGAACATCTACGATCCACCCATCCCTCTGTATGACTTGGTGAACATCTACGATGCACTCACCCCTCTGTATGACTTGGTGAACATCTACGATGTACCTGCCCCTCTGTATGACTTGGTGAACATCTACGATGCACCCACCCCTCTGTATGACTTGGTGAATATCTACGATGCACCTACCCCTCTGTATGACTTGGTGAACATCTACGATGCACCCACCCCTCTGTATGACTTGGTGAACATCTACGATGCACCCACCCCTCTGTATGACTTGGTGAACATCTACGATGCACCCACCCCTTTGTATGACTTGGTGAACATCTACGATGCACCCACCCCTCTGTATGACTTGGTGAACATCTACGATGCACCCACCCCTCTGTATGACTTGGTGAACATCTACGATGCACCCACCCCTCTGTATGACTTGGTGAACATCTACGATGCACCCACCCCTTTGTATGACTGGGTGAACATCTACGATGCACCCACCCCTCTGTATGACTTGGTGAACATCTACGATGCACCCATCCCTCTGTATGACTTGGTGAACATCTACGATGCACCCACCCCTCTGTATGACTTGGTGAACATCTACGATGCACCCATCCCTCTGTTTGACTTGGTGAACATCTACGATGCACTCACCCCTCTGTATGACTTGGTGAACATCTACGATGCACCCACCCCTCTGTATGACTTGGTGAACATCTACGATGCACCCACCCCTCTGTATGACTTGGTGAACATCTACGATGCACCCACCCCTCTGTATGACTGCATCAGCTTTGGTTCAGCGCCCAAGACGTGCTAAAGCAAAAATCGAAAAAAGAATTACAGAAACTTCCCTTCCCTTCCAATTAATGTTCGATATGCCCACATATATATTTCGAAAGAGGAAAAGGGTTGCGGATGGAGGTAGGGGGGGGGGGGGTAGGGGGGGGGGGGTAGGGGGGGGGGGGATTTGTCAGCAGGCGTCGAAAGCTTGTCGTGACGTCATGAAGTCAAGTAGACGGACACTAAAATATGAATCTGTACATCTGCACACACACGCGTGCGCACAGGCGCACGCACACACTCGCACGCACACACACACACACACACGCACACACACGCGCGCGCGCATACACACACACACGTACATGTACACACCTACCGCTAATCTGCCCAGTTGCAGAATGGAACATGTAAATGCAGTGCTGCGGCACAAAGTCCTGGGAGTCCTGGTACAAAACTAGAATGTAGGTGACTGAGCGCCACAAACAAGTCATGAGTTGGTTTCTCACTTTTTAAAAAAGTTTGTATATTCTTTTCAAGCTGAGAGTTTACACTTTTCAAGGGTACCAAAATTTTGTTTGTGTCTTGAACATTCTGGAAGTTACAACTGTATGGGCAGACACTGCAATGAAACAAAGTTGGAGAAAATGACTACACAGCGTAAATACGGCACTTCGGGCTGGCCCAACTTCCATTTCAGTATGCGTCGTAGATTTCCGTGGCCGAGTGGTCAGCGCGCTTGACCGACAGTCGCTTGCGGCCAGTGGGTACGGCGTTCGAAGCTGCGCGGTTCCCAGAGTGGCAACCTTGAGCAAGATGCTTTAATAGCATTGCTTCTCCCCACCCAGGAGTAAAACCGGGTACCTGAGAGGGCAATGTTGGCAAATTGTAGTGCGAGTAACCCTTGTATGCGGCCATGAGCCAGCAACAGGTTGGAATAGTCCCCAGGGAGTGGAGTTGGTGCTGGTGCTCAGGTGATATGATACGCCGGTTTGACAGAAAGCAGTCGCGAATGGGCAAAAACCTTATATCCTAATTACTGTAGTATGATGTCTTCAGAACTCTCAAATGTACAGATCACGGTCATTACCTCCCTTGAATCACTCTCTCTTCACGGAATGAATGAGTTTCATGGTTAGACATCTTTGTACCGCCAACGAAAAATAAAACCGTTGTACTCGGCAAAGTCTCCGGTCGTTCGTCACCCACAACCCAACATTACACTTACCTCCTTCAAGAAGTTTTTTTTGGTCGGTTTGTTTATTAGTCATCAGACAAACTAAAAATGTTTCAAATCAAGACTTATCCTGATGAAATGTGATGCAAGCTCAAGGTTTTACACACGGCACAGTCCATTACAGTTAGGGGGTGTTTTGCTTTCTCGTTTTGGAATTTCAATCATAAACAGAAATTGGATCTCCCGTTATGTTTTTAATCTTTAGGGAGCTGAGCTAATAAAAATCATTTTTCATATCATCATACGTTGATTTGCATAGTATATCGGTAAAAGATCGATTCCAGAGGGGCAACAGAAGCAACAGCAAGTTGTCCTTATACGGCTGTGTGCCCTAAATGACCAGTGAGACGCGTAACCGATTCCGACACATACAGGCGTGTTCCTTCAAATTCCGTCCCGCGCTCTGCTGATGATTTCTCTGCTTCAAGGGTTTCTTCCCCCAACACTCGACCAACCATTCGCCACCAGGTGGCATCCCAAAGAATAATTGGCTCGGAGCCTAAAGGCATCTTTCTACGATAACAACAACAACAATGCCGATAACGACAACGACGTCACAACCAACAACTGCGACAATGGTAATGACGATGACGATGACGACGATACCAAAAACAACGACAACAGCAACAATAATGACGATAACGACGTCACCACCACAAACAACAACGACAATATCAACAACAACAATAATGACAAACCAACAAAAATGAGCAACCAGGTGATGTTTTCATTCTCGCTTTACCTCTTTGTTTGCTTTCGCCTTCAGAACTCAGGACAAATGAAAGGCGCTTCATGAAGAAACTGGCCCTGGGCATCATCGAGAGAAAAGATGTCGAACAGAAAGTTCTGGTACGACTGCTGATTCTGCGTGACGAAAGAAAAACGGGACTCTTGAAGCTGAAGAAATTCTTCTGGGAAAGAGAACAGACCCTACTCCACCTCGCGTGCAAGTTTAGAGCCAGTTTCAAGGTCCTTAAAGCAATCATTGATACTTGTCCAGATCTGCTTCGAGAAACTCGGTCCGAAAACTACTCAGGCAAGTGAATGTTTGTGCTCACCCCATTTATGACAGACATGTGTGCCGTCATGAGGAACAAGGCTAAAGTAGAAAAAACAGTTTGCGAGAAAACGCTGAGTTAAGTTAGGCCTATCAGCGCACTAAGTCACGTGCACTTTTATCGAGCTTTACTTCAGCGTAAAATTATTTTCCTCTATAAACATGCTTGTCAAAAATATGTGTGAATGAATAAGTAATATTGTGGTTGAAACATACATCTCATTTCGTCATGTTTCCTTCTTTACCCTTGTTCTTTCTTGCACAGTCACAGTTTGTCTTCTATGACGTCACAGAGAACTGAAGGAAGTGTACGTGTTAGTCGGATGTCTTCCCTTAGAATACTATGTCTGAAGTTAGTCGTGTGTATTCCCTTAGAATACTATGTCTGAAGTTAGTCGTGTGTATTCCCTTAGAATACTACGCCTGAAGTTAGTCGTGTGTATTCCCTTAGAATACTACGCCTGAAGTTAGTCGTGTGTATTCCCTTAGAATACTACGCCTGAAGTTAGTCGTGTGTATTCCCTTAGAATACTACGTCTGAAGTTAGTCGTGTGTATTCCCTTAGAATACTATGTCTGAAGTTAGTCGTGTGTATTCCCTTAGAATACTACGCCTGAAGTTAGTCGTGTGTATTCCCTTAGAATACTACGTCTGAAGTTAGTCGTGTGTATTCCCTTAGAATACTGTGTCTGAAGTTAGTCGTGTGTATTCCCTTAGAATACTATGTCTGAAGTTAGTCGTGTGTATTCCCTTAGAATACTACGCCTGAAGTTAGTCGTGTGTATTCCCTTAGAATACTATGTCTGAAGTTAGTCGTGTGTATTCCCTTAGAATACTATGTCTGAAGGTAGTCGTGTGTATTCCCTTAGAATACTATGTCTGAAGTTAGTCGTGTGTATTCCCTTAGAATACTATGTCTGAAGTTAGTCGTGTGTATTCCCTTAGAATACTATGTCTGAAGTTAGTCGTGTGTATTCCCTTAGAATACTATGTCTGAAGGTAGTCGTGTGTATTCCCTTAGAATACTATGTCTGAAGTTAGTCGTGTGTATTCCCTTAGAATACTATGTCTGAAGTTAGTCGTGTGTATTCCCTTAGAATACTATGTCTGAAGTTAGTCGGATGTCTTCCCTTAGAATACTATGTCTGAAGTTAGTCGTGTGTGTTCCCTTAGAATACTATGTCTGAAGTTAGTCGTGTGTATTCCCTTAGAATACTATGTCTGAAGTTAGTCGTGTGTATTCCCTTAGAATACTATGTCTGAAGTTAGTCGGATGTCTTCCCTTAGAATACTATGTCTGAAGTTAGTCGTGTGTGTTCCCTTAGAATACTATGTCTGAAGTTAGTCGTGTGTATTCCCTTAGAATACTACGTCTGAAGTTAGTCGTGTGTGTTCCCTTAGAATACTATGTCTGAAGTTAGTCGGATGTCTTCCCTTAGAATACTATGTCTGAAGTTAGTCGTGTGTGTTCCCTTAGAATAATATGTCTGAAGTTAGTCGTGTGTATTCCCTTAGAATAATACGTCTGAAGTTAGTCGTGTGTGTTCCCTTAGAATACTATGTCTGAAGTTAGTCGTGTGTATTCCCTTAGAATACTATGTCTGAAGTTAGTCGTGTGTGTTCCCTTAGAATACTATGTCTGAAGTTAGTCGTGTGTATTCCCTTAGAATACTACGTCTGAAGTTAGTCGTGTGTATTCCCTTAGAATACTACGTCTGAAGTTAGTCGTGTGTGTTCCCTTAGAATACTATGTCTGAAGTTAGTCGTGTGTATTCCCTTAGAATACTACGTCTGAAGTTAGTCGTGTGTATTCCCTTAGAATACTATGTCTGAAGGTAGTCGTGTGTATTCCCTTAGAATACTATGTCTGAAGTTAGTCGTGTGTATTCCCTTAGAATACTATGTCTGAAGGTAGTCGTGTGTATTCCCTTAGAATACTATGTCTGAAGTTAGTCGTGTGTATTCCCTTAGAATACTATGTCTGAAGGTAGTCGTGTGTATTCCCTTAGAATACTATGTCTGAAGTTAGTCGTGTGTATTCCCTTAGAATACTATGTCTGAAGTTAGTCGTGTGTATTCCCTTAGAATACTATGTCTGAAGTTAGTCGGATGTCTTCCCTTAGAATACTATGTCTGAAGTTAGTCGTGTGTGTTCCCTTAGAATACTATGTCTGAAGTTAGTCGTGTGTATTCCCTTAGAATACTACGTCTGAAGTTAGTCGTGTGTGTTCCCTTAGAATACTATGTCTGAAGTTAGTCGGATGTCTTCCCTTAGAATACTATGTCTGAAGTTAGTCGTGTGTGTTCCCTTAGAATACTATGTCTGAAGTTAGTCGTGTGTATTCCCTTAGAATACTATGTGTGAAGTTAGTCGTGTGTGTTCCCTTAGAATACTATGTCTGAAGGTAGTCGTGTGTATTCCCTTAGAATACTATGTCTGAAGTTAGTCGTGTGTGTTCCCTTAGAATACTATGTCTGAAGTTAGTCGTGTGTATTCCCTTAGAATACTACGTCTGAAGTTAGTCGTGTGTATTCCCTTAGTATACTACGTCTGAAGTTAGTCGTGTGTGTTCCCTTAGAATACTATGTCTGAAGTTAGTCGTGTGTATTCCCTTAGAATACTATGTCTGAAGTTAGTCGTGTGTATTCCCTTAGAATACTACGTCTGAAGTTAGTCGTGTGTATTCCCTTAGAATACTGTGTCTGAAGTTAGTCGTGTGTATTCCCTTAGAATACTACATCTGAAGTTAGTAGTGTGTATTCCCTTAGAATACTGTGTCTGAAGTTAGTCGTGTGTATTCCCTTAGAATACTATGTCTGCAGTTAGTCGTGTGTATTCCCTTAGAATACTGTGTCTGAAGTTAGTCGTGTGTATTCCCTTAGAATACTATGTGTGAAGTTAGTCGTGTGTATTCCCTTAGAATACTACGTCTGAAGTTAGTCGTGTGTATTCCCTTAGAATACTATGTGTGAAGTTAGTCGTGTGTATTCCCTTAGAATACTATGTCTGAAGTTAGTCGTGTGTATTCCCTTAGAATACTATGTCTGAAGTTAGTCGTGTGTATTCCCTTAGAATACTATGTCTGAAGTTAGTCGTGTGTATTCCCTTAGAATACTACGTCTGAAGTTAGTCGTGTGTATTCCCTTAGAATACTATGTGTGAAGTTAGTCGTGTGTATTCCCTTAGAATACTATGTCTGAAGTTAGTCGTGTGTATTCCCTTAGAATACTACGTCTGAAGTTAGTCGTGTGTATTCCCTTAGAATACTATGTCTGAATGCTGAGTGCATAGGACTGAGACGGAGTGATCATTGTGATGGCTTGACTCAGTCGTTCCGATGAATTTGCTTTGTTTTTGTGGTTTCTGTGCATTGAGTGTAATGTGGGTTTGCAATGGACCGGATCTCAATTCCTGATATTCCTATCATTCCTGCGGACTCCTCATAATATCTGTATTACAGATATCTGTATTACAGGCAATAAGTGGCTATTTGAAACCAATGCCTCTATCAGTCGTGGAAATATGTATTTGGCAAAGCGAACCCAGCTTCTGTGTTATGTCACTGAAATACAGAGACACATTTGGTTATTGTGAACTAAGTTCTTGCTCGTCTTTGCAGGCCAGACGGTTTTGCACATTGCAGTCAGCAGCAAGAAGTCGAAGATGGCAGCTCTCATTCTCCGTGAATTCCAGGAACGCTTTTCCGACCCCCAATGGCTGTTCAAGCAGAGGGCCACCGGGCCTCGCTTCGCCAACACAGCCATGATGGGGGAGCTTCCCCTCTCCATTGCGGCTCTTACAGGCTCCAATAAGGCTCGAGATATGGTGGACTTGTTGTTGGAAAAGGGAGCAAAAATATTCGGCCAAAACAGCCATGGCGACACAGTGTTCCACTCCATCATCAAGTACTGCAGCATCTACCCAGAAAAGACCGAGGAGCTCATTGCCATGTGCCAGGTGGGTCCGCTGCGCTTCTCGTAAAGCTTTTGTCGAGATGGATATTTTCAAGTACACTGCATGCACGTAAAGCCTTTGTCTAGATGGATATTTCCATGTACACTGCATGCACGTAAAGCCTTTGTCTAGATGGATATTTCCAAGTACACTGCATGCACGTAAAGCCTTTGTCGAGATTGATATTTCCACGTACACTGCATGCACGTAAAGCCTTTGTCTAGATGGATATTTCCAAGTACACTGCATGCACTTAAAGCTTTTGTCTAGATGGATATTTCCAAGTACACTGCATGCACGTAAAGCCTTTGTCTAGATGGATATTTCCAAGTACACTGCATGCACGTAAAGCCTTTGTCTAGATGGATATTTCCAAGTACACTGTATGCACGTAAAGCCTTTGTCTAGATGGATATTTCCAAGTACAGGGCATGCACGTAAAGCTTTTGTCTAGATGGATATTTCCAAGTACACTGCATGCACGTACAACTTTTTACTAGATGGATATTTCCAAGTACACGGCATGCACGTACAGCCTTTGTCTAGATGGATATTTCCAAGTACACTGCACGCACGTAAAGCTTTTGTCTAGATGGATATTTCCAAGTACACTGCATGCACGTACAACTTTTTACTAGATGGATATTTCCAAGTACACTGCATGCACGTAAAGCTTTTGTCTAGATGGATATTTCCAAGGACATTACATGCACGTAAAGCCTTTGTCGAGATGGATATTTCCAAGTACACGGCATGCACGTAAAGCTTTTGTCAAGATGGATATTTCCAAGTACACTGTATGCACGTAAAGCCTTTGTCTAGATGGATATTTCCAAGTACACTGCATGCACGTAAAGCCTTTGTCTAGATGGATATTTCCAAGTACACACCATGCACGTAAAGCCTTTGTCTAGATGGATATTTCCAAGTACACTGCATGCACGCAAAGCCTTTGTCGAGATGGATATTTCCAAGTACACAGCAATCACGTAAAGCTTTTGTCGAGATGGATATTTCCAAGTACACTGCATGCACGCAAAGCCTTTGTCGAGATGGATATTTCCAAGTACACTGCATGCACGTAAAGCTTTTGTCGAGATGGATATTTCCAAGTACACAGCAATCACGTAAAGCTTTTATAGAGATGAATATTTCCAAGTACACTGCATGCACGCAAAGCCTTTGTCGAGATGGATATTTCCAAGTACACTGCATGCACGTAAAGCCTTTGTCTAGATGGATATTTCCAAGTACATTACATGCACGTAAAGCCTTTGTCTAGATGGATATTTCCAAGTACACTGCATGCACGTAAAGCCTTTGTCGAGATGGATATTTCCAAGTACACTGCATGCACGCAAAGCCTTTGTCTAGATGGATATTTCCAAGTAAACTGCATGCACGTAAAGCCTTTGTCTAGATGGATATTTCCAAGTACACTGCATGCACGCAAAGCCTTTGTCGAGATGGATATCTCCAAGTACACAGCAATCACGTAAAGCTTTTGTCTAGATGGATATTTCCAAGTACACAGCAATCACGTAAAGCTTTTGTCGAGATGGATATTTCCAAGTACACAGCAATCACGTTAAGAAGCAGCAGAGTTTTACAGTGGAGCTTCAAGGTCGAGATTATTAAAACTACTAATGGTCAAGTCCCATGTGTACTGGAGTGAAACAGCCGTCGTAATTCATTCAGCAAACTTTGTTTCCACGAAATCTCTGGGTTATGTTATCCGTGGTTCTTTGGCAGCATCTCCACCGCAAGCTGAAGAAACGTTTGGACCCAGATCGCGAGGATGCCCTGTCTGTGTGGCAGCTCAGCAACGAGGACAGCCTGACACCGCTGCACCTGGCTGCTCAACTCGGGCAGGTGAGCTCAATCTCTACTGGCTCCCCTACATAGTGTGATGCAGGCAGACAGACATACAGGCTGTCACAGGTCAGGTCCTTCTCGGACTTTTACCGAGAGAAAATAACCTATCCAATGAAAAGAATACAAACAATGTACGGAAATCAAATAACAATCACAGTTTATTATACAGCCAAAATATTATCACACACTTTACAGCATGCAACTGTGCAATCACTGAGCACATCTGACACTCAAATCAATCACAGGGCAGATAATATCAAGCCAAAATGATCACCCAATCCGAAGCATGCAGCAGAAATCTCTGAGTAAATCAGAAAATTAAATAAATCTCAGAGCACCAGATATCAACAACAACAAACCTATCCCACAATCCGAAGCATGCACTGTGAACTCACTGAGCAAATCAGAAAATCAAATAAATCCCAGAGCACCAGATATCAACAACAACAAATGATCACAAATCCAAAGCATGCAACTGGGAAATCACAATCAAAGAACACAGAGCATACAAACCAAAAGATTGGCCCGCGCCAAACCGAAACCCAATCACTTGGTCTTAAATACAAAATAACTTTTCTAACTCACGAACAAACTCTAACAGACCAAAATGTAGGGACAAAAATGACCGTGTCAATCAAGAACAAAAACTATAAACCCAAAGGAACGTAGGAACAAAAAAATCACTCAGCGCCCTACAATGCCTGTAATACTGAACTGAGAGAAAATCAAACTTACCTAGCAATTATCATGAAACCCTCACAAACTCTTCAATCGTCTTACACAATTACACAAATCTGGCAACGCAGGAACAAAACGGAAATTAATATCCCCTGGAATTTCTCCCAATACGACAGAACAACAACATTCTCAGTGATACAACGAAGGAGTTTAGACCAACACTATCGACTCGACTTCATTTTGTACTCACTCGAGAGGAACCTTTCGATGGACACACACCAGTCAAGAAACACGTTGGTCGAGATTCTCGCCTATAAAAGTATCCACTGTGGGCCACACAGCGTCACCAGCCTCTCAAGCGCAGAGAGAGAAGGTTACACAAACCCTCATCTAGACTCATTCTCCTCGTCTCTCAGTCCCGTTTTTTTCTCTCCCCCGTCTTTTTCTCCACCTTTATCAAAAGTCCTCCTCGTGAGCTCTCCTCGACGCACGCTATCACCTTGCACGGACAAAACTGTTCAAGTTCATGACAAAACCCTACGTTCATGTTCACTGTGAGCTCTCCTCGACGCACGCTATCACCTTGCACGGACAAAACTGTTCAAGTTCATGACAAAACCCTACGTTCATGTTCACTGTGAGCTCTCCTCGACGCACGCTATCACCTTGCACGGACAAAACTGTTCAAGTTCATGACAAAACCCTACGTTCATGTTCACTGTGAGCTCTCCTCGACGCACGCTATCACCTTGCACGGACAAAACTGTTCAAGTTCATGACAAAACCCTACGTTCATGTTCACTGTGAGCTCTCCTCGACGCACGCTATCACCTTGCACGGACAAAACTGTTCAAGTTCATGACAAAACCCTACGTTCATGTTCACTGTGAGCTCTTCTCAAGCTAGTCCGTTGCTTCACAGACTGTTCACCTTTTGACAGCAGCACAAATTTTTAAAGGCCCGTCATCTACCGCACGGCCTGAAGAATAACCCACTCACTCGTCAGCTCGTCAAAAATTCGACGCGTGACACAGGCAAACTGACAGTTACAAGCAGACAGACAGGAAAGCTGACAGTTACACTTACGGGCAGATAGGCAGTCAAGCTGGCAGTTACTGGCAGATAGGTAGGCGAGCTGACAGTTACAGACAGATTGGCAGGCAAGCTGACAGTTACAGGCAGATAGGCAGGCAAGCTGACAGTTACAGGCAGATAGGCAAGCAAGCTGACAGTTACAGACAGATAGGCAGGCAAGCTGACTAGTACAGGTAGATAATAGACAACTTGACAGATACAGGTTATGACAGGCAAGCTGACAGTACAAACAGACAGGCAGACAAGGTCAGAGAAACATGGAGGTAGGCAGGCAAGCAGTCGGACGAACAGTCAGGTGAAGAGGAAAACAAGGACTCGACGAAGCAGTCCGTCCCTCTAAAGTAAACCTCGAATCTTTTTCCTCTTGGTGTACGCAGGCTGAGCTGTTCAAGGTTATACTGACCCTGAAGCGCGTTTACTGCCGCACCTTCAGCGGGGAGGGCCTCTTCGACATCCACCGTTACGACATCACCGAGATCGACAACACGGCACACGCGAAGTTCGTGGAGTGGCACGACGAAGAGATTGCCAACAGTCAGAAACCTCACGACGTGGAGACTTCCGCCAACAAGCCCAACAAGGTGGACAACACTGTGGACGTCCTCTGCCTGTCCAAGAACAAGAAGACAGACCACGTGTATCGCCACCAGTCCGTGCTGGACACCATCATCCTGTGCAACTTCAAGCGAGCCAGAGATCTCATCGACAACGGCATCCTCAGGGTAAGCAGACATCCGTCGATCTCGTGAGATCTCGGATCTCCCCTGGCGGGTCACCGCGTCCTTGTCAGGGCCTGGAGTGCCTGGTCGTCCCGTCTCTGACGTCCGTCCTTCCTGCGCCCTCTGCTGATAGGTAGAGCGTGAGTGAGAAGTGAGGGTGTGAGTGTACACACTGCAAGCAAACGAGGGTGAGGGAACTTCTGCAGCAAAACAGAACAAAAGGAGGAGGGTGCGATATTAAGAAAGTGGGGATGACAAATTAATAATGACAAGGACAACAAATACCAGGAAATGCGGGTTGATAGTCTTTGCAGATGAAAGAATAAACTGCGGCAATAAATTAGAGTCTATATTAAATGCAGTTGTCAAATCTTTTTGTCATTCGACGAGTAGATCATTATTGTACTCAAAAATAATTGTAAACACCATAAGAATTTTATAGTCCTGTGTTTTCCAGGCCATTATCCGCAAGAAGTGGGCGCGGTACCAGTACCTGTACTACGTGTGGGGAGTTCTTCACCTCCTCTACATGGGTCTGCTCACCTGGTTCGCCATGGACAAGACTGTGGTCATCAGCCACAAGGCCAACTCCACCGCTCCAGCCCCCACTCCAGTGCAGACCAACTTTGTCCGCTATTTCTCCATCGTCAACTTCTTCATGGCTGCGACTCTGATTGTGGTGGAGGGTCTGCGCATTTTCAAGTGGAGGAAGCCCTGGCACCTGCATCGGGTGAGGACCTTAGACATTTTGGTTGTGACCTACCTGGGACGGTGCTGAAATAATTATCCGCACCTCCAGCTTGTACGTTTTTACAATTCAATTAGCTATGTCTAATGGATTACACCCCACACACACACGTGATGCATTAATCATTCTCTGCGTGTGATGGTTCACACAAAACTAGAACACTAAAGACTGCGCAAGGAATTAAGAGTAAACTTTATTTAAGGAAAATAGGCAAATTCTATATGCATTAAAAGTCACTCACAACGGCGGGAAAAACAACTCACAAAAAAGGGAGTGGGTTAGCCGGGGTCGGACTGATAACAGTACCAAAAGATAGGTCGTGACAAATCTTCCGACTAATTGTATTCTTTCTTTATTTTAAAACTTTTGGCCCTGAAAAGGACCGTTTGTTTCTTGGTCCCGAGCGTTGGCAGTCAGGCATGAACCCCTGGGGTCGTGCCCGGCGGGACTGGATGCTCCAGCAGGTCTGTGGCCAGCGGCTGCGGGTAGCGGCTCGCACTGGTCGCTGTGACGCAGGCAGCGGCGGCTGTGGCTGCTGTTGGTCGCTGTGGCACAGGCGGCGGCGGCTTGTGGCTGCTGTAGTGGCTAAGAGACCTGTGGCCTGCACAGATTGTCGTTGGCTGGCCTGTAAAGAAAGTCGTTGGCAAAATCGTTGGCGAGCTTTCGGAGGAATCTCCTTCATCTGGCCGTAGTGTAGAGAGATCAGCGGGTGGGGTTTATCTATGCCCAGCAGGCGGTGAGAGGAGTTCACTCCAACCTCTCAGGCAGAAAGCACGGGAGGCACGTGCGAGGTCAAACTTCCTCATCTGTAATGTGCCATGAATCCCAGGTCGCGGTTGAGCCCTGCGTGATGGGTGTTACATTTCTTCACGAGTTTCTGCTCGGCCACGCGACGTTGTCGTGTGTCATGCAGATTGCCTTGCAGCACGCTCAAGAGCATGTCTGATGCCGAATGCTCGGGCAAATTGAAATGCTCAGCCACAGGTAGAGGTGACCGATTTCTGACAGTGGCTCTGTGCCCGTTAATGCGCTGCCTTAGTGGTTGGCATGTTTCACCTACATACCACGCATTCGGGCAACCTCTGCGGCATCTGATCAAATACACAACGTCATAGGAGCTGCAGGTGTAATTGCCTCTGACCTGGTGTACGGTGGCATTCCTAGTGACCGTGCTCTCTGCCACGACAATGGCACAAGTAGCGCATCGTGGTTTCTTGCACGGTCCCATACTGTCTCTGCTTGCGGGTGCCTCGGTGTAAAGCCTACTGTGGACCAGTAGTCTTTTCAGGTTGGGGGGCTGCCTGAAGGCCAGCACAGGGGGAGTAGGCATAGCCCGAGAGAGGCGCCTGTCGTCATCCAGCAGGTGTTGAAGGTCATTCAACCCACGTCGCAGTTTCTCCGCCCTTGGGAAGTAGCTCACCACGAATGGGATTCTGCTGGTTCCAGAGTTTTTTTCTCGTCTGACGAGGAGGTCATCGCGTCTCTGGTTTGTGGCTTTCCTGAACTGGGCGCAAACAGTTTCGCGTCGATAGCCACTGCGGAGAAGTGCGGTTTCCAACTCCTGCAGATGTCCGTCCCGGTCTTGGTCGTAGGAGCAGATACGATTTATCCGTATGGCTTGTCCATAAGGAATCGCATCCTTCACATGTCGTGGATGTGAGCTGGTGAAGTGGAGCATCTGCAGGTTGTCGGTCGGTTTCCTGTAGAGGGAGGTGTAGATCTGGCCCTCTCTCACGTAGACTCGCGTGTCCAGGAAACTGACAGACACAGGGGAGAATTCCATGGAGAGTTGGATGGTCGGGAGGAATTGGTTGATGCCTCTGTGGAGCTGTCTTAGTGCCTCTTCACCATGGTTCCAGATGAAAAAGACATCGTCAATGTAGCGGATGTAGAAGTCGGGATGGAGACTGTGTGGCAAAGAAATCCTCCTCAAACCTATGCATGAAGGGGTTGGCGTATTGTGGGGCAAATCTCGTTCCCATGGCCGTGCCCTGCTTCTGGAGATACACTCTGCCATCGAAGGCAAAGGTATTATGCTCCAGAATGAAGCGGATGAGGGCTAGGACGGCATCACGGGAAGGGCAGTTGTTATCGCGCAGGATTGATCCGACTGCTGCGATGCCTCCCTCGTGGGGAATGCTGGTGTACAGAGCACGGCCATGGGAACGAGATTTGCCCCACAATACGCCAACCTCAACAACAACATGAGAAATCGTTTCATACTGGTTAACGGCGGTTTATTTACCAAATCTAACATTGAACTGTCACAGGTGCGAGACATGAGACAGCAGCATTCGGTCCGGGTTTCATTCCACGGCCAGCCTGAGTCTGCATGCACCGAGACAACGTCCAAGAGGCTTTTGACTGTTACGTTTTATCAGTCGGTGCAGTGGAGCCTGGCCCACAGATATAGAAAACTAGATGGTTTACCCATCTCCACCTGTTCCCGTCTCCACCTGTTCTCGTCTCCACCTGTTCCCGTCTCCACCTGTTCCCGTCTCCACCTTTTCCCGTCTCCACCTTTTCTCGTCTCCACCTTTTTCCTCACATTCACCAAATATCAACGTGTGATGAGATGAGTGAGCTCGGACCCCTAAAACCTCATGCAGCATGAAGCACACATTGGAGCCGAGTTGCCTCCCTTTGCTGTTAACAGTCCCATGACTAAAAAGTTCCAGAGGGAATATCTCCGGAACGGTCAAAGGTACGCCTTCCAAAACGCGACGACTACCCCCATCCAGTCACGGGGGAGCGACAAGCCAAATTTCGCGGAGATCCGTGCACGGGCGGCCGAACGCATAGAGCAGATGGACAGACAGACATGAAACCGTTTGGGTTTTATATATTTAGATGATAGATTGACTGAGCGAGACAACTCTGTGAAGGAGCCGTTTTGGAGTTGCGGGACTTGAAGAGGGGTAATTACAGGGAAATAACTCTAATCTGCCTTCAGTTGTAATGGAAAATGTGGACTATTTACCGTCTGTGTCAGTGGGAATCAGAAGTAAATTCATTGCTTTCTACATGTTTTTGTACGGAGCAAAACTACTTTTCTCGATTAGCTGATAAACTGTTTTTGAAAGATTTCTTCATGTGAATGCAAGCCATGTAACCTTGACTACTCATTATCTTTAGTTTGGAAGTTGTTCGAACGCACTGGCCTGTTTGTTCCCTTTGGATATTCTGAAAGCAATATAGCGAGTTCTACTTGCCGAGTTTGTCCAGTGGACTGCTTTTAGATCAGTCTCTACAAAAGTTCTATGAAGACCCAGGTTCTCAAAATGAAACGCAAGGTGAAGTAACTCAATCTAGGTCCAGTGGTATCTCAACTAACCTTATGGAAAGCGTTCTATGTCTATGGGGTGGTCTAGGAATTCCATCCACACCGAATGGTGTTGTCTTGAGGCACACTTATGTTGTCTGACATCTGTAGAGAGATCTGGGTAACAGCCGTGGCATCACATGCAATCAATCCTATGGAAGTGTCCGAACACATTGCAATGCAGACTTCTCCCTGTGTCTGTGGCAGATCCACCACAACGGCCTGTACCGGCTGCTGTTGATTGGGTTTGGGCTTAGTCTGATGTGGGACAGCTTGCACTACTGGATCGTCATCAACAACACAGTGCAAGAGTATGCGGTCATCTACGCCAACCTGGGTGTTACCCTGTCTCAGCTGCTGGGCTGGTGGTTCGTGACCTTCTTCCTTCGTGCCTTCCACAAGTTCTCCTTCCTCACCGTCATGTTCCAAAAGGTAGGAATTTCTTCCACCAGTTCTCCTACCTCAATGTTGTATTCCTTAACAAGTTCTCCTGCCTCACGGTCTTGTTCCAGAATGTAGGGCTTCCGTCCATCAATTCCTCAAAGAAACCGATGGCAACATCAACCGCTCTTCAAAATGGGTTACAACTTGATACTCCTTAGACATCATGCCTCAGAATATTGACCAAGGAGGAAGACACAAAGTCCCGCTGATAAGGGAAGTATCGGTGCAACACAGGTTGTATGCATCTCTCTCTCTCTCTCTCTCTCTCTCTCTCTCTCTCATGGTCTGTCCTACTTAGATTTCCAAATGCGATAGGAGAGCCAGTATACTCACACACACATGCACACACACGCACGCATGCACGAACGCATGTACACACATACACACACGCGCGCGCGCGCACGGAGGAGATAAGGGTGTTCTGTCCTGCATAAGCTGTTTTACCGCTGTGGTGCTTTTCAGGTGCTCATGGGAGACTTCATCCGCTTTGCAATCATCATAGCCCTGGTGCTGGTGGCCTTCTCCATCACCCTGCACATGGCTCTGCTGCAGAGCAACCCGCACATGCAAGATGACTTCAGCCACACGCTGTTCACCACCTTCCTCCTCATGCTGGGCTTCGGTGACGTTGGGGTGGGTTCAGCAGAGTTGCACTTGCTGTAGTCCAGTTTTGTATTGACATTGGTGTAGGTCTAACTACACTTGCTGTAGTCCAGTTTTGTATAGACATTGGTGTATATCTAACTACACTTGCTGTAGTCCAGTTTTGTAGTGACTTTGGTGTAGGGCTAACTACATTTTCTGTACTCCAGTTTTGTATTGACATTGGTGTAGGTCTAACTACACTTGCTGTAGTCCAGTTTTGTATTGACATTGGTGTAGGTCTAACTACACTTGCTGTGGTCCAGTTTTGTATTGACATTAGTGTAGGTCTAACTACACTTGCTGTAGTCCAGTTTTGTGTTGACTTTGGTGTAGGGCTAACTACACTTGCTGTAGTCCAGTTTTGTATTGACATTGGTGTAGGTCCAGCTACACTTGCTGTAGTCCAGTTTTGTGTTGACTTTGGTGTAGGGCTAACTACATTTGCTGTAGTCCAGTTTTGTATTGACACTGGTGTAGGTCTAACTACACTTGCTGTAGTCTAGTTTTGCATTGACATTGGTGTAGGTCTAACTACATTTGCTGTAGTCAAGTTTTGCGTTGACATTGGTGTAGGTCTAACTACACTTGCTGTAGTCTAGTTTTGCATTGACATTGGTGTAGGTCTAACTACACTTGCTGTAGTCTAGTTTTGCATTGACATTGGTGTAGGTCTAACTACATTTGCTGTAGTCAAGTTTTGTATTGACATTGGTGTAGGTCCAGCTACACTTGCTGTAGTCCAGTTTTGTATTGACATTGGTGTAGGTCTAACTACATTTGCTGTAGTCAAGTTTTGCATTGACATTGGTGTAGGTCTAACTACACTTGCTGTAGTCAAGTTTTGCATTGACATTGGTGTAGGTCTAACTACACTTGCTGTAGTCCAGTTTTGTGTTGACATCTGTTGCCATGCAGTAGTCCAGTTTTGGATGATGTGCTTCACAATTCATTGAAGACTTGTAGACAACAATATTATGACTGAAAGAATAAGGCAGGCTAAAAATTCAAAAATGAAAGAAAAAACAATACCCGCTAGCTGATTTTATATTTACAAATGGAAGAGAAAAAAAGCATGTATTTAGCACATATAATTATTTATTTTTTCGATGTAAAGCAACAGGAAACAATGCATCACATACACTCCTGACGGTTAGTGTTGGGCGATCACTAGAAACTTGTTCCAGCTTCTCTAGCCTGGTTTCTCCATTCACGGTCTCCAACACTGTTGTTAGGGTATAGGACATAGTCTTCACAGGTCCAACAAGAAAGTTAGAAGAAGTAAGGCGGACTGCCTAAAGTTTCTCATCGTGGCTTGTTATGAGCGCGAGTTGCCAGTCCAGAGGAGCAGGAATTTCATAAAGGTATTACTTCCCTAAAGTCCAAAAGTCTCTTGAAAGGTAAGTGCAGCGAATGTTAGCCTTTGCCATTTGGACGCAATGATCAGAAAGCAAACAAAGCATCTCAGGCGCCCATGGGTAACAGCGTCAGTCTTGGAAGAGTTGTCTCATCCTTCTGTCGTCGATGAAGTCAAAGCCATTACCTGGAAAGTGTGTACATTTTTGTTATCGTCGTCGTCGTCGTCGTCGTTGTTGTTGTTGTTGTTGTGGACGTTTCGAACGATGACGATATTGTAGTGTCTGCTGATGTCTTGGCTCTTGCCATTGTTGTTGTTGTTAATATGTGTTGTTGTTAGTTGGCTTTGTTGTTGCTGCTACAGCAGCTGACTTTGTGATGACTAGTCATTGCGAGACGTGATGCTGATGTTGCTCTTGATGTAGTTGTCGATGATGATGACGATGATGTCGACCAAGACTAGGAGCTCAAATATAATGATGATAATGACGACGATGATGACGACGACGACGACGATGGCGATCATGAGGACAAGGACGAATGCGATGACGATGATGATGATGATGATGATGATGATGATGATGATGATGATGATGATGATGATGATGATGATGATGATGATGATGATGATATTGGCGATGATGATGAGCGCCATGTGTGTACGCTTAGGTGGAGGATTTCTACGCCCGCTGGTTGACCTCAGTCCTCTACATCGCCTTCCTGCTGCTGACCACGCTCCTCATGCTCAACGCGCTCATCGCCATGATGACCAACACCTGCTCCCTGGTGGCGGAAGACCGCAAGCTGCAGTGGGAGTTACAGCGGCTGTCTATCATCCTCTTCTTGGAGCAGATGCTGCCTGCCAGGTACAGGGTGAGTGCACCTGCTGGTCTCTACACATTCCTTATGGAGAAGTCTGTAGTTTCAGTGACCTCTGGAAGTGTAACCTCTGGCCAGAGCCTCTCGATGACGCTCTCATAGCTGGGTGCCGGAGTTTCGCAGCCTGCTCTAGCAGCTCTGCCCCGGGGGAGGGGGGGGTCAAAGCTGCCAAACAGACTACTGGGGGACATGGGGACAGGGTCAGATCATAAAGACATAACCAGTTCTTTCCACCACCCTGGAAGATCTGGCCCCACCCACGCATAACAAACGGGTGGCCAGACTCCGCATCCACTTTCAAGGAATATCGCTACGCGCATGCGCCAGTCAGGCTGGGAAAACAACACCCAGCCCCCACTCACCCTGCACTACAATCCATTGACTCGGACCAGCCCTGCCAGTCCACAGTGCAACAGCGAACTGTGCGTGTCCGTGTGTATCACCGGACGCTGTCCCAACTGTTCGTTTTGAGCACTGCTTCGGAATCTGAGACGGAGGACTTGCATCAACATGTATGCATACAAACAGCAGTGGAACACATCAACATGTAAGCATACAAACAGCAGTGGAACACATCAACATGTAAGCATACAAACAGCACTGGAACACATCAACATGTAAGCATACAAACAGCAGTGGAACACATCAACATGTATGCATACAAACAGCAGTGGAACACATCAACATGTATGCATACAAACAGCACTGGAACACATCAACATGTATGCATACAAACAGCAGTGGAACACATCAACATGTAAGCATACAAACAGCACTGGAACACATCAACATGTATGCATACAAACAGCAGTGGAACACATCAACATGTATGCATACAAACAGCAGTGGAACACATCAACATGTATGCATACAAACAGCACTGGAACACATCAACATGTATGCATACAAACAGCAGTGGAACACATCAACATGTATGCATACAAACAGCACTGGAACACATCAACATGTATGCATACAAACAGCAGTGGAACACATCAACATGTATGCATACAAACAGCAGTGGAACACATCAACATGTATGCATACAAACAGCAGTGGAACACATCAACATGTATGCATACAAACAGCACTGGAACACATCAACATGTATGCATACAAACAGCACTGGAACACATCAACATGTAAGCATACAAACAGCAGTGGAACACATCAACATGTATGCATACAAACAGCAGTGGAACACATCAACATGTATGCATACAAACAGCACTGGAACACATCAACATGTATGCATACAAACAGCAGTGGAACACATCAACATGTATGCATACAAACAGCAGTGGAACACATCAACATGTATGCATACAAACAGCAGTGGAACACATCAACATGTATGCATACAAACAGCACTGGAACACATCAACATGTATGCATACAAACAGCAGTGGAACACATCAACATGTATGCATACAAACAGCAGTGGAACACATCAACATGTATGCATACAAACGGCACTGGAACACATCAACATGTAAGCATACAAACAGCAGTGGAACACATCAACATGTATGCATACAAACAGCAGTGGAACACATCAACATGTAAGCATACAAACAGCAGTGGAACACATCAACATGTATGCATACAAACAGCAGTGGAACACATCAACATGTATGCATACAAACAGCAGTGGAACACATCAACATGTATGCATACAAACAGCAGTGGAACACATCAACATGTATGCATACAAACAGCACTGGAACACATCAACATGTATGCATACAAACAGCAGTGGAACACATCAACATGTATGCATACAAACAGCAGTGGAACACATCAACATGTATGCATACAAACAGCAGTGGAACACATCAACATGTAAGCATACAAACAGCAGTGGAACACATCAACATGTATGCATACAAACAGCACTGGAACACATCAACATGTAAGCATACAAACAGCAGTGGAACACATCAACATGTAAGCATACAAACAGCACTGGAACACATCAACATGTATGCATACAAACAGCAGTGGAACACATCAACATGTATGCATACAAACAGCACTGGAACACATCAACATGTATGCATACAAACAGCAGTGGAACACATCAACATGTAAGCATACAAACAGCACTGGAACACATCAACATGTATGCATACAAACAGCAGTGGAACACATCAACATGTATGCATACAAACAGCAGTGGAACACATCAACATGTATGCATACAAACAGCAGTGGAACACATCAACATGTATGCATACAAACAGCAGTGGAACACATCAACATGTATGCATACAAACAGCACTGGAACACATCAACATGTATGCATACAAACAGCAGTGGAACACATCAACATGTATGCATACAAACAGCAGTGGAACACATCAACATGTACGCATACAAACAGCACTGGAACACATCAACATGTATGCATACAAACAGCAGTGGAACACATCAACATGTATGCATACAAACAGCAGTGGAACACATCAACATGTATGCATACAAACAGCACTGGAACACATCAACATGTAAGCATACAAACAGCAGTGGAACACATCAACATGTAAGCATACAAACAGCACTGGAACACATCAACATGTATGCATACAAACAGCACTGGAACACATCAACATGTATGCATACAAACAGCAGTGGAACACATCAACATGTAAGCATACAAACAGCACTGGAACACATCAACATGTATGCATACAAACAGCAGTGGAACACATCAACATGTATGCATACAAACAGCAGTGGAACACATCAACATGTATGCATACAAACAGCACTGGAACACATCAACATGTATGCATACAAACAGCAGTGGAACACATCAACATGTATGCATACAAACAGCACTGGAACACATCAACATGTATGCATACAAACAGCACTGGAACACATCAACATGTATGCATACAAACAGCAGTGGAACACATCAACATGTATGCATACAAACAGCAGTGGAACACATCAACATGTATGCATACAAACAGCAGTGGAACACATCAACATGTAAGCATACAAACAGCACTGGAACACATCAACATGTATGCATACAAACAGCACTGGAACACATCAACATGTATGCATACAAACAGCACTGGAACACATCAACATGTACGCATACAAACAGCACTGGAACACATCAACATCTATGCATACAAACAGCAGTGGAACACATCAACATGTATGCATACAAACAGCACTGGAACACATCAACATGTATGCATACAAACAGCAATGGAACACATCAACATGTATGCATACAAACAGCAGTGGAACACATCAACATGTATGCATACAAACAGCAGTGGAACACATCAACATGTATGCATACAAACAGCACTGGAACACATCAACATGTATGCATACAAACAGCACTGGAACACATCAACATGTATGCATACAAACAGCAGTGGAACACATCAACATGTAAGCATACAAACAGCAGTGGAACACATCAACATGTATGCATACAAACAGCAGTGGAACACATCAACATGTATGCATACAAACAGCACTGGAACACATCGACATGTAAGCATACAAACAACACTGGAACACATCAACATGTAAGCATACAAACAGCAGTGGAACACATCAACATGTAAGCATACAAACAGCACTGGAACACATCAACATGTATGCATACAAACAGCAGTGGAACACATCAACATGTATGCATACAAACAGCAGTGGAACACATCAACATGTATGCATACAAACAGCACTGGAACACATCAACATGTAAGCATACAAACAGCACTGGAACACATCAACATGTAAGCATACAAACAGCACTGGAACACATCAACATGTATGCATACAAACAGCACTGGAACACATCAACATGTAAGCATACAAACAGCACTGGAACACATCAACATGTAAGCATACAAACAGCAGTGGAACACATCAACATGTATGCATACAAACAGCACTGGAACACATCAACATGTAAGCATACAAACAGCACTGGAACACATCAACATGTATGCATACAAACAGCAGTGGAACACATCAACATGTAAGCATACAAACAGCAGTGGAACACATCAACATGTATGCATACAAACAGCACTGGAACACATCAACATGTAAGCATACAAACAGCAGTGGAACACATCAACATGTATGCATACAAACAGCACTGGAACACATCAACATGTAAGCATACAAACAGCACTGGAACACATCAACATGTATGCATACAAACAGCAGTGGAACACATCAACATGTAAGCATACAAACAGCAGTGGAACACATCAACATGTATGCATACAAACAGCACTGGAACACATCAACATGTAAGCATACAAACAGCACTGGAACACATCAACATGTAAGCATACAAACAGCACTGGAACACATCAACATGTAAGCATACAAACAGCACTGGAACACATCAACATGTATGCATACAAACAGCACTGGAACACATCAACATGTAAGCATACAAACCGCACTGGAACACATCAACATGTAAGCATACAAACAGCAGTGGAACACATCAACATGTATGCATACAAACAGCACTGGAACACATCAACATGTAAGCATACAAACAGCAGTGGAACACATCAACATGTATGCATACAAACAGCAGTGGAACACATCAACATGTAAGCATACAAACAGCAGTGGAACACATCAACATGTATGCATACAAACAGCACTGGAACACATCAACATGTAAGCATACAAACAGCAGTGGAACACATCAACATGTAAGCATACAAACAGCACTGGAACACATCAACATGTAAGCATACAAACAGCAGTGGAACACATCAACATGTAAGCATACAAACAGCAGTGGAACACATCAACATGTATGCATACAAACAGCAGTGGAACACATCAACATGTAAGCATACAAACAGCACTGGAACACATCAACATGTAAGCATACAAACAGCAGTGGAACACATCAACATGTATGCATACAAACAGCAGTGGAACACATCAACATGAATGCATACAAACAGCAGTGGAACACATCAACATGTAAGCATACAAACAGCACTGGAACACATCAACATGTATGCATACAAACAGCAGTGAAACACAGTCATGTAGCGCACTCTAAAGTTTAACTCGCATCCAGAAAGATCATTCGTGACAACTTCTCCCAAACTGTGACGGTCTCAAACTTCGGTCAACCGACTGGCTGGCCGGCCGGCTGACTGGCTGGCTGGCTCTCTAGGTGGCTGGCTGACTGGGTGGGTTGGTGGGTGGGTGGCTGGGTGCCATTTGCTACTATCTGGCTGGCTATCTGTCTGGCCGGCTGGCTGCCTGATTGGTCAATTGAGCGACCGACTGACTGACTCACTGATTAACTGAATGACTGACTGATTTGTAGACTGGATGATTGATTAACTGACTGTTTGATCGACTGACTGACCGACCGTCTGAGTGATTGATTGACTGACTGTCCAGGTGGTGTGCGGGAAGGAGAGGGAGGTGACCATCTTCAGCTTCCGTCAGAACAGCGCCAGGAAGGTCATCCGCTACTACATGGAGTTCACCACGCTGCGGAGTCTGGACTCGAGAAGCGACTTCGCTGGAATCGGCGCCCCGGGCTCGGTGGCACCAAGTCAGGACTGGGACAGCGACAGTGGCCAGTCTGAGAACGACTGCTGCAGCCAAGGGAAGCAACAGTTGAGGCGTCTCGATTCGTCCTCCCCAAGCACCGCTTCCTCGACTTGGAAACATCTCCAGCTGGAAGACTACACTGTCAGTCATCCCCCTACTGATGTGGAAGAAGAAGAAGAAGAGGAGACAAGATGTCGGATTCGGCTACGACCAGCACCAACACTACCACCAGCACCAGCAACACCACCAGCAGCAACATTACCAGCAGCAGCACCAGCAACACCACCAGCACTGCAAACATAACCGCCGCCACCACCTCCACCACCAGCACCACCACCACCACCATCACCAGCAACACGACCAGCACCAACACTACCACCAGCACCAGCAACACCACCAGCAGCAACATTACCAGCAGCAGCATCACCACCACCTCCACCACCAGCACCACCTCCACCACCAGCACCAGCAACACCACCAGCACCAGCAACACCACCAGCACCAGCACCACCATCAGCACCAGCAACACCACCAGCACCAACACTACGGTGCTGCTGCTGCTACCACCATTACCACCACCACTACCATACTACTATAGCATCTTTTCTCGTACTAGTCCGCACGGGCTCATACATCCTGTAAATACTATTTATCTTTACCTTTTTGGTATAAATACTGTCATTTACTTGTCTCCTTCGTTTAGGTTCCTTTTTGTTAAAATGTTCTTTCTTGTGTCTTTGATGGCTGTTTAAGCCGTTGGCCAAACATCTTTTTTGTTTGGTACTTGTAAGTAATTTTTTATTTTATTGTTGCTATTTTTTCATGAGGTTTAATTAGCTAACATGGTTCCTTCTTTCCTTTCTTTCTTCTGAAATGTAAATATATATATATATATATATATACTATTTATGTACTGATTCTGGGGTTTTTATGTACCCGTTTAGGCAATTTTGGACGTCAGAGCATCCCTTACTCAATAACGCAAACGGCACACGTTTATCCTCAATGTTGTCTCTGCTTCATGCGCTTTATCTATCTCTAATTGCACTCCCATTTGTAACCCTTGAAATCTGAATACGTTTATCCTCAATGTTATCTCTGCTTCATGGGTTTTATCTATCTCTATTTGCCCTCCCATTTATAACCCTTGAAATCTGAATACGTTTATCCTCAATGTTGTATCTGCTTCATGCGTTTTATCTATCTTTAATTGCCCTCCCATTTGTAACCCTTGAAATCTGAATACGTTTATCCTCAATGTTATCTCTGATTCATGGGTTTTATCTATCTCTATTTGCCCTCCCATTTATAACCCTTGAAATTTGAATACCTTTATCCTCAATGTTGTATCTGCTTCATGCGTTTTATCTATCTTTAATTGCCCTCCCATTTGTAACCCTTGAAATATGAATACGTTTATCCTCAATGTTATCTCTGCTTCATGCGTTTTATCTATCTTTAATTGCCCTCCCATTTGTAACCCTTGAAATCTGAATACGTTTATCCTCAATGTTGCCTCTGCTTCATGCGTTTTATCTATCTCTAATTGCCCTCCCATTTGTAACCCTTGAAATCTGAACACGTTTATCCGCAATGTTATCTCTGCTTCACGCGTTTTATCTATCTCTAATTGCCCTCCCATTTGCAACCCTTGAAATCTGAATACGTTTATCCTGAATGGGTCTTGAATGCAATGACAGCAAATGTGAACTGGTGCTCATCAACCACCAACCAGAGGACATTCCACGGACCCTGGACCAGTTCAAGGCTGTCCTGCCAAATGTTCGAGTCCTGGCGGAGAATGAGCATCTACTCCTGGGCGCCCCACTGTCTATGGCGGCAATCACACCGGCCATCCGCGCTAAGCAAGAAGCGCTTGAGAGGATGGTCAGCCGCCTTGTCCACATCGAACCCCACCCCGCCCTTGTCCTTCTCAAGAACTGCTTCTCTGTCCCTCGCCTAATATACCTCCTCCGAACCTCCGCGGCCTACACCAACACTGATGACCTCCGAGCAATTGATAACATCATCCGGGAGACGGTGTCCAAGATAGTCAACGTCGACCTCCAACAAGATTCCTGGACACAGGCGACCCTCCCGGTAAGTCTCGGAGGTCTAGGCCTGCGGAGAAGCGAAGATCTGGCGCTTCCATGTTTCATCTCGTCCCTCCACGCCACCAGCTCTCTCGTCGACTCCGTCCTCTCCAGAACCGTTGGACTGGAGGAGACGGGTGAGCTGAAGGAAGCCATCAACACCTGGAGGTGGAAAAGCCAAACGGTGGAGGAACCAAACGAAGAAGACAGATGGAAGCAGAAAGCTTGGGATACCATCTCTTCCAAGCGAACCCTGGAGGACCTCCTTGCTCGGTCGAACCAGGTCTCAGCCGCGCGCATCCGAGCGGCAGCCCGAGCGGAAAGTGGAAGCTGGATCCACGCCATCCCAATCCCGTCCCTGGGGCTCCATCTGGACCGTGAGACCATAAGAATAGCCGTGGCTCAGAGGGCAGGGACACCAGTCTGCGAACCCCACCAATGCAGATGTGGAAGATCTATGGACGCCCTTGGACATCACGCCCTCTCCTGTCGGCTAAGCGCCGGCCGTTTCCCACGCCACTCTGCTTTGAACGACGTGGTGAGACGTGCCCTCCAGAGCGCTGGAATACCATCTGTCCTGGAACCAACCGGGCTCGACAGAGGCGACGGCAAGCGTCCAGATGGGATGACCATCTTCCCCTTCTCAAACGGCCGAAGCTTGGTCTGGGATGTGACGTGCGTTGATTCTTTCGCTCCTAGTAACATCATTTCCAGCGCCCTGCAACCGTCATCTGCAGCAGAGGCAGCGGAAGGGGCGAAGAGGACTAAATACCGCATCCTGGCCGAACGACACCGCTTTGAGCCCCTCGCCTTCGAGACCACCGGAGTCTTCGGACCATCAACACTCAAGACCATCGAGGAAATTGGACGAAGACTGAAGGGAGAGACGGGCGAGCCACGGGAGACCATGTGGCTCAAACAACGAATCGGGATGGCTATCCTCCGAGGCAATGCCTTCTGTGTCCTTGCCTCATCCAGATCGCGAGATGACTGCGGAGAGAGACTGCGGGTTCCACAGGCCTAGGGCCAGTGACCACCGCACTTTTCACAGTGTAACTGCTCCACACTGTTCGTGTTTATTTATTCGGTCATCTGCAACACGACGGCTGCCCTGTGATCCCAGAACTCTTTGACAGAACCCTTTCTAGCGTTCCTTTCGCCATTCGACTGCTGCTCAAACTTTCGATTGTACGCGTTTCGACTGCAGCTCAAACTTTGATTGTACGCGTTTTCGGTGTTATAACCCTTTCTAGCGTCCTGAATGTTATCTCTGCTTCACGCGTTTTGTCTATCTCTAATTGCCCTCCCATTGGTAACCCTTGAAATCTGAATGCGACCAATCATGAAATGTTCAACGTTTTGGACAAATTTTGTTTTATTTGTCTTTACCTCGATCATTTTGCTTTGGTTTGTGTTCTTGTTTCAAAATGCCGTAATGACACAATGCGAGTGTTTACTAATGTGTATCGGCTTTGCATAAATGAGCTTGAATTAAAAAGGATACGTTGAACTAATTCTGTTGCATCACGTCATTTGTTTCGATGTCACCCATCAAAAATTGCCCGGTGTTCATCACAAAATGCTGAGTCATGCTGTATTTTCTGTTGAAGAATAGCTAACGATATTGTCCACTAGTATATGTCCGAAATATGTATCGGGACTCCCTGGGAACAATCCTCGGTGACGCTGTTGGATCATTTGCTTCCCTGTGCGTTATCCCCAGTGGATTGGGGAGAGAAGAATTCACTCAACTGCGTCTCCCTACATGATTCGTAAGAGGCGAATAACTAGGGACACCGTGACTTGATTGAAGTTTACTCTAAACTGTTCTAGTGAATGTCGTGTATATTGGCTTACGTAGCCTACAAAGGCTGATAGGCCGTAATACTCCATCCATCCATCCATGCATCCATGCATCCATGCATCCATGCATCCATGCATCCATGCATCCATCCATCCATGCATCCATCCATCCATGCATCCATGCATCCATGCATCCATGCATCCATCCGTCCATCCATGATTAACGGCCTTACAACGTAGACTGTTTCGATCTCGGGTTTTGCTTCCGATCCTACACCTCTCAAGTACGGAGTCCCTCAGGGCTCTGTTCTGGGTCCTCTGCTGTTTCTACTGTACACCCAACCACTCTCCAATGTAATTAATAGTCACTCAATCTCTCACAGTGAATTTGCTGATGATACCCAGCTCTACAACTCCTCCCATCCGAGTCAAATCCACTCTCTTCTTTCTACCAGCAAACACTGTATCTCTGACGTGAAGCAGTGGATGACCCGGAACAAGCTCCAACTCAATGACTCAAAAACTGAAGCACTCCTGGTGGGCGGCGGAGGCGAATCGGATCAGGCCCTCAAACTAACCACTGGTCATAGTGACATCGTCTTCTCTCAGTCTTATAAATTTAGGCGTCATGTTTGACGATGACCTGCCAATGAGAGCTAATGTCAACACAGACTGTCAGTTAGCATATTACGAGTTAAGGAAAATTAGTACTATTCGTCATTATCTTTCTCAGCAGGCCACCAAAACGCTCATCACATCACTTGTTCTGTCTCGTCTCGACTATGGAAACTCTCTTCTCGCTGGTATTCCTGACACTCTGCTTAACAAACTCCCAAAGTTCAGAATTGTGCTGCTAGGCTAGTTTTGATGCCCCAAGCGTACCCATGTCTCTCCACTTCTACACACACTTCACTGGCTCCCCATCTCTCAGAGGATATATTATAAACTTGCTACTTTGTGCTTCAAGGCCATCGACAACACCGCACCACACGCTCTTACAGAAATTCTTGCAGTCTACACGCCCTCCAGATCTCTACGCTCAGCTGCTGACTCTAGAATGCTTAAGGTCCCCAGCCGTAACAAGAAAACTCAAGGACAGCGCGCCTTCTATATTGGATCTGTAACCTGGAATAGTCTGCTTCTCTCAGTCCGTCATTCTGACGTTTTGCCACAATTCAAAAGGGCTCTAAAGACCCACCTCTTCCGATCCGCCTTTCCTGCTAAGCTGCTTCACCTTACTTGACCTAGCCTACAAGCACTATGTATATTGTATAGTTGGTTCTATTGGACTTTAGTTTTTGTTTTATTTATGTGTGTAGTGTGTGAGTTTTTGTGGAAATGTGGTGTTGAGCGTTTGTATGAGTGTTAATTCTTTGGATTGTAAACGCCATGAGCTTGCCTGTCAAGGGAAGGTATGTGCGTATGAATAACTATATTTATTATTATTATTATTATTATTATTATTATTATTATTATTATTATTATTATTATATTACATAGCCTACAACGGTTGATAGGCCGTAGACCTCCATCCATTCCACTGCATCCTCCTGCAATCCTGTTGCATACAAAAATGCACAACAGCAAGCTGCACCTCGGCGCATTCAAGACAAAAACACACTGCGAGAGAATGGCACCGAACCGAAACTGTTTCTCCAGAAAACTTTAACTCCTGGAAACCATGAGAGAGTCAAAGAGAACAGAGCAAAGACTGTTTCACCTGCCCTGCTGGATGGCAGCTTGGAGGGGTATGTTCAGAATGTCCTGGACAATTGTCTTAAAAGACGTTGAAGATGTTATGGGAAATTTAAAGCAAAGTAAAGACATCTTAACTACCATCAGACGGGGTGACTTTAGTCCAGTTTTCAGAGTACTTGGTCTATTACTTGAAAAAAAGTTGTTCAATAAACTTTTTTAAAGGCCTTGCATCATGAGGGTCGCTGTGTTCTTCAAAGCCTGCTGGTGTGGTCACTGTGGGGTCGCGCCGTGCTGTGTGAGAGACCGATTTTCAAGATGGCCACACTCGCCGCACCACGGGCTGACTTTGGTCAAAGCGAGGATTTCTATTGGAAACTTTATGTTCCCCCCTATGTCGTCATTTTGGGCTACTACAAATTGAAGGTTTTTTTCGTTTTGTTTGTATATTATATTTCTGTTGCTGGAGTAAGCATATTTACCGTACCATACCCACAGAAGTATCTCCCTGTGGGTTCGGGGTAAGAATTGACCCACCACGTCTCCCTATGGGTTCGGGGTAAGAACTGACCCACCATGTGTCCCTACGCGATTTGTAGGAGGCGGATACCTATGGAAATCATGACTTGACTTGCGCTTACTCTGAACTGTTCCAGTGATTTTTGTGCTCAATGGCCTTTCATAGCCTACAAAGGCTGATAGACCGTAAAACGCCATCTATCTATCCATCCCTCCCTCCCTCCCTCTCTCCATCCATCCATCCATCCATCCATCCATCCATCCATCCCATACAGGTAACACTCTCAATTTGTGCTACAGCCAAATTTTAACCACCGTACCAGTACTGGGACAGAAAATAGATGGCATAAAAACCAATCAAATAGTATGATACGTAATAGTATATGGGAAACATTTTGACCTAGTTTACTGACAAGCAACCATCTGCAGCGCTTTGAATATGAAACTGATTCCCTAGTATGCCAGGCCAAATTTGTTCTGGGGAGAAAAATGGTTACACTGTCAAGACATCGTTTACATGAAAGAGACTTTGATTGCTGGCGCTACCAATTTTTTATTATGTTGGTCTTCGTGCAGCTTCATGAAGCTGCTGCATCAGTCTTAGCCAGACACAATGTCTTTGAAGCTAGAAATGGTCCAGCCTACCACCTCTACATAACGCTTGACTGTCAGCTAGAAATGGTCCAGCCTACCACCTCTACATAACGCTTGACTGTCAGCTAGAAATGGTCCAGCCTACCACCTCTACATAATGCTTGACTGTCAGCTAGAAATGGTCCAGCTTACCACCTCTACATAATGCTTGACTGTCAGCTAGAAATGGTCCAGCATACCACCTCTACATAACGCTTGACTGTCAGCTAGAAATGACCCAGCCTACCACCTCTACATAATGCTTGACTGTCAGCTACAAATGGTCCAGCCTACCACCTCTACATAATGCTTGACTGTCAGCAAGAAATGGTCCAGCATACCACCTCTACATAACGCTTGACTGTCAGCTAGAAATGGTCCAGCCTACCACCTCTACATAATGCTTGACTGTCAGCTAGAAATGACCCAGCCTACCACCTCTACATAACGCTTGACTGTCAGCTAGAAATGGTCCAGCCTACCACCTCTACATAATGCCTGACTGTCAGCTAGAAATGGTCCAGCCTACCACTTCTACATAATGCCTGACTGTCAGCTAGAAATGGTCCAGCCTACCACCTCTACATAGTGCTTGACTGTCAGCTAGAAATGGTCCAGCCTACCACCTCTACATAATGCCTGACTGTCAGCTAGAAATGGTCCAGCCTACTACCTCTACATAATGCTTGACTGTTAGCTAGAAATGGTCCAGCCTACCACCTCTACATAACGCTTGACTGTCAGCTAGAAATGGTCCAGCATACCACCTCTACATAACGCTTGACTGTCAGCTAGAAATGACCCAGCCTACCACCTCTACATAATGCTTGACTGTCAGCTAGAAATGGTCCAGCCTACCACCTCTACATAATGCTTGACTGTCAACAAAAAATGGTCCAGCCTACCACCTCTACATAATGCCTGACTGTCAGCTAGAAATGGTCCAGCCTACCACCTCTACATAACGCTTGACTGTCAGCTAGAAATGGTCCAGCATACCACCTCTACATAACGCATGACTGTCAGCTAGAAATGACCCAGCCTACCACCTCTACATAATGCTTGACTGTCAGCTAGAAATGGTCCAGCCTACCACCTCTACATAATGCTTGACTGTCAGCTACAAATGGTCCAGCCTACCACCTCTACATAATGCTTGACTGTCAGCTAGAAATGGTCCAGCCTACTACCTCTACATAATGCTTGACTGTTAGCTAGAAATGGTCCAGCCTACCACCTCTACATAGTGCTTGACTGTCAGCTAGAAATGGTCCAGCATACCACCTCTACATAACGCTTGACTGTCAGCTAGAAATGACCCAGCCTACCACCTCTACATAATGCTTGACTGTCAGCTAGAAATGGTCCAGCCTACCACCTCTACATAATGCTTGACTGTCAGCTAGAAATGGTCCAGCCTACCACCTCTACATAATGCTTGACTGTCAGCTAGAAATGACCCAGCCTACCACCTCTACATAACGCTTGACTGTCAGCTAGAAATGGTCCAGCCTACCACTTCTACATAATGCTTGACTGTCAGCTAGAAATGGTCCAGCCTACTACCTCTACATAATGCTTGACTGTTAGCTAGAAATGGTCCAGCCTACCACCTCTACATAGTGCTTGACTGTCAGCTAGAAATGGTCCAGCATACCACCTCTACATAACGCTTGACTGTCAGCTAGAAATGACCCAGCCTACCACCTCTACATAATGCTTGACTGTCAGCTAGAAATGGTCCAGCCTACCACCTCTACATAATGCTTGACTGTCAGCTAGAAATGGTCCAGCCTACCACCTCTACATAATGCTTGACTGTCAGCTAGAAATGACCCAGCCTACCACCTCTACATAACGCTTGACTGTCAGCTAGAAATGGTCCAGCCTACCACATCTACATAACGCTTGACTGTCAGCTACAAATGATCCAGCCTACCACCTCTACATAATGCCTGACTGTCAGCTAGAAATGGTCCAGCCTACCACCTCTACATAACGCTTGACTGTCAGCTAGAAATGGTCCAGCCTACCACCTCTACATAACGCTTGACTGTCAGCTAGAAATGGTCCAGCCTACCACCTCTACATAATGCCTGACTGTCAGCTAGAAATGGTCCAGCCTACCACCTCTACATAACGCTTGACTGTCAGCTAGAAATGGTCCAGCCTACCACCTCTACATAACGCTTGACTGTCAGCTAGAAATGGTCCAGCCTACCACCTCTACATAACGCTTGACTGTCAGCTAGAAATGGTCCAGCCTACCACCTCTACATAATGCTTGACTGTCAGCTAGAAATGGTCCAGCCTATCACCTGTACATAATGCTTGACTGTCAGCTAGAAATGGTCCAGCCTACCACCTCTACATAACGCTTGACTGTCAGCTAGAAATGGTCCAGCCTACCACCTCTACATAACGCTTGACTGTCAGCTAGAAATGGTCCAGCCTACCACCTCTACATAATGCTTGACTGTCATCTAAATGTCGAGGGTATCGAATGCGAAACCTCCTTACGACAGATGCAACAGATGGCGGACGATGGCGGTCTCCTCGTCAGGAATGAGGATCACCTGTCTGCCACGGGTTTTCCTGGTTTTTCTTTCCTGTTGCCACTTTCAGATGAGGTGCCTATTGTCACTCCAACAGGTAAATTACAGGTAGGGTGACTGGCTGCCCTGCAGGACCTCTCCGAGGAAGCCAGAAAAGCTATACACGGTCTTGGTAAGTCAAGCATAGTCTAGAAATGAATGATCAAACATTTAGAACCATGATACATTATGTACTACTTACAGAGGTATATTTGAAATTGGTTTGCGTAAGGAGATTATTGCGAGTAATATTTGACAAAAGACACTATTGCAATAAATATATTGAATGGAAAATATTTATGATTATAATTTGTATAACTATCATTTAAAATGAAAAGCTGGTCCCAAAAATGTGTAGAAATAATACATTTTGTCTTACTGTTTTGAAATTCGTGTTCTTTTTCTTTTTCACGAAGGTAGTCTAAAGTCAGAGTTAGACATTACATTAATCGTTCATCTAATAGAAAGTGATCTCACATCTAGAAATGATATTACTGATGAAGTAACAGAAAACTTCTTTCTGAATTCGTTCCCTTGCAAGTGCTCTTATTTCGAATGCATCAAAGAAAGGGGGAGAGGGGGGAGGGGGAGGGGGGAGGGAGAGGGGTAGGGGGGAGGGAGAGGGGGGAGGGAGAGGGGGGAGGGAGAGGGGGGAGGGGGAGGGTGGAGGGGGGAGGGAGAGGGGGGAGGGAGAGGGGGGAGGGGGAGGGGGCATGGAAATGCCTGTCAATCTTCCTGTGGGCTGGGGGGTAGAATGGACCCCCTGTAGGCTGGGGGGTAGAATGGACCCCCGCGTCCTCCTGCGCGATTCGTAGGAGGCAAATTACAAGGAAAATCAATTTTCGGCCTGCACTTACGCCAGGTCTGGTGATTTCGTGCTCAGTGGCCTTGCATCGCCTGCAAAGGCTGACTGGATGTAAAACCTCATCAATCCAATCCTATCCAGGTCTCTCCGCCTAAAGGATGTAAATTCATGATGCCAAATTCCTAAATCAACGTGTACTGGGGTTCCTTCACAGATCGGCTGATCAGTCCACCGCAGGTAATGTCTCATTGAACATACTCGCGCATTATTTGTAAATAAAATTCATGTGTATCCGCTGAACAATTACAGAAAGTGCACGAAGCCCCAGCCTACTAAATTCATGTTTTTCGGATTGTAGTTGATTGATAAACATTTGTGGTAGGTGCGTGGCTGTCGAGCATGGCAGTAGATGTTGTAGCGTGGCTGTCGAGCATGGCAGTAGATGTTGTAGCGTGGCTGTCGAGCATGGCAGTAGATGTTGTAGCGTGGCTGTCGAGCATGGCAGTAGATGTTGTAGCGTGGCTGTCGAGCATGGCAGTAGATGTTGTAGCGTGGCTGTCGAGCATGGCAGTAGATGTTGTAGCGTGGCTGTCGAGCATGGCAGTAGATGTTGTAGCGTGGCTGTCGAGCATGGCAGTAGATGTTGTAGCGTGGCTGTCGAGCATGGCAGTAGATGTTGTAGCGTGGCTGTCGAGCATGGCAGTAGATGTTGTAGCGTGGCTGTCGAGCATGGCAGTAGATGTTGTAGCGTGGCTGTCGAGCATGGCAGTAGATGTTGTAGCGTGGCTGTCAGCATGGCAGTAGATGTTGTAGCGTGGCTGTCGAGCATGGCAGTAGATGTTGTAGCGTGGCTGTCGAGCATGGCAGTAGATGTTGTAGCGTGGCTGTCGAGCATGGCAGTAGATGTTGTAGCGTGGCTGTCGAGCATGGCAGTAGATGTTGTAGCGTGGATGGGGCTCTGTGGCCGAGTGGTCAGCACGCTGGACCTACAGTCGCTTGCGGCCAGTGGGTACGGCGTTCGAAGCTGCGCGGTTTCCAGAGTTGCATCCTTGAGCAAGATGCTTAACTCGCATTGCTTCTCCCCACCCAGGAGTAAAACCGGGTACCTGTGAGGGCAATGTTGGCAAAAACGTTGTGCGATTAACCTTTGTATGCGGCCAAGCGCCAGCATCGGGTTGGAATACTCCCCAGGGAGCGGAGTTGGTGCTGGTACCTGACTGTGTGCGTCTTAAATGTCTGTCACTATGTTTGTTGTGAGGTGCCAGTGAGGATTGATCAAGATGCCCAGTGATCAGGGGGTAAAGTGTAAGCGGTTTGAGACCCAGACAAAGGGTGTAAGTCGCTATAAAAAAC
>JAWQFJ010014881.1:0-10000 GCA_034096865.1 Theodoxus fluviatilis | reverse complement strand
TGAATATGCTTGTTAGCTTGTCTATATTTGTCTATCTGAATCAATGTGTTTGTGGTAAGACCTTTACCTCCGCCAAGGAGGTTATGTATTACCGTCAGTATTTAATTAGTTAGTTATCAATAAAATAACTCACAATATTCCAGACGGATCATGATGAAAGTTTGTGGAACGTCAGGGTTTCACGCAGTAAACTTTCCGTTACATTTTGGAGGTTACATTTTGGGTTACATTTTGGAGGTTACATTTTGGGTTACATTTTGGAGGCTACATTTTGGAGGTTACATTTTGTAGGTTACATTTTGGGTTACATTTTGGAGGTTACATTTTGGGTTACATTTTGGAGGTAACATTTTGGAGGTTACATTTTGGAGGTTACATTTTGGAGGTTACATTTTGGAGGTTACATTTTGGGTTACATTTTGGGTTACATTTTGGAGGTTACATTTTGGAGGTTACATTTTGGAGGTTACGTTTTGGGTTACATTTTGGAGGCTACATTTTGGGTTACATTTTGGAGGTTACATTTTGGAGGTTACATTTTGGGTTACAATTTGGCGGTTACATTTTGGAGGTTACATTTTGGAGGTTACATTTTGGGTTACATTTTGGAGGCTACATTTTGGGTTACATTTTGGGGGTTACATTTTGGAGGTTACATTTTGGAGGTTACATTTTGGGTTACATTTTGGAGGTTACATTTTGGGTTACATTTTGGAGGTTACATTTTGGAGGTTACATTTTGGAGGTTACATTTGGAAGACCACAAAGAGAAATTTTGTCGCAAATTACGAAGTTGATGACGTCAAACTATTGATGACGTCGTCGTATGGTTTCGGCGCTCAGAAATGTATTTCTCTAATTTCAGTCTCTAAAATGAGCTACACGTTGTAGCGTCAGGCCTGGCTAGCAGAACATCCTGCCTGAATCATACAGGCCTGGCTAGCAGAACATCCTGCCTGAATCATACAGGCCTGGCTAGCAGAACATCCTGCCTGAATCATACAGGCCTGGCTAGCAGAACATCCTGCCTGAATCATACAGGCCTGGCTAGCAGAACATCCTGCCTGAATCATACAGGCCTGGCTAGCAGAACATCCTGCCTGAATCATACAGGCCTGGCTAACAGAACATCCTGGATGAATCATACAGGCCTGGCTAGCAGAACATCCTGCCTGAATCATACAGGCCTGGCTAGCAGAACATCCTGCCTGAATCATACAGGCCTGGCTAGCAGAACATCCTGCCTGAATCATACAGGCCTGGCTAGCAGAACATCCTGCCTGAATCATACAGGCCTGGCTAGCAGAACATCCTGCCTGAATCATACAGGCCTGGCTAGCAGAACATCCTGCCTGAATCATACAGGCCTGGCTAGCAGAACATCCTGCCTGAATCATACAGGCCTGGCTAGCAGAACATCCTGCCTGAATCATACAGGCCTGGCTAGCAGAACATCCTGCCTGAATCATACAGGCCTGGCTAGCAGAACATCCTGCCTGAATCATACAGGCCTGGCTAACAGAACATCCTGCCTGAATCATACAGGCCTCGCTAACAGAACATCCTGCCTGAATCATACAGGCCTGGCTAACAGAACATCCTGCCTGAATCATACAGGCCTGGCTAACAGAACATCCTGGATGAATCATACAGGCCTGGCTAGCAGAACATCCTGCCTGAATCATACAGGCCTGGCTAACAGAACATCCTGCCTGAATCATACAGGCCTGGCTAACAGAACATCCTGCCTGAATCATACAGGCCTGGCTAACAGAACATCCTGGATGAATCATACAGGCCTGGCTAACAGAACATCCTGGATGAATCATACAGGCCTGGCTAGCAGAACATCATGGATGAATCATACAGGCCTGGCTAACAGAACATCCTGGATGAATCATACAGGCCTGGCTAGCAGAACATCCTGGATGAATCATACAGGCCTGGCTAGCAGAACATCCTGGATGAATCATACAGGCCTGGCTAGCAGAACATCCTGGATGAATCATACAGGCCTGGCTAGCAGAACATCCTGGATGAATCATACAGGCCTGGCTAGCAGAACATCCTAAATGAATCATACAGGCCTGGCTAGCAGAACATCCTGGATGAATCATACAGGCCTGGCTAGCAGAACATCCTGCCTGAAAAGTTGTGTTTTCATTGGCGCAGGTTTGCGCTCTGAGTGATCTGTAGTTACCTCCGCCAAGGACGTTGTGTTTTACCCTCGGTACGTTCGTACCATCCTGCAAGGTACCGTACCAGGTGGGAGAAGGAGAGACAGGCAGAGAAAGAGGTGGGAAGACAACATCAAAGAGTGGACAGGCTTGACCTTGACTCACAGCGAGCCACAGAGGATAGAGATCGATGGAGGAAGATTGTCCGAAAGTCATCAGTGGTGCCTCAACAACCCATCTCAGGGTTAAGAGACTGAACTGAGCTGAACTGAACGTTCGTTAAGGCTCCTACACACGTACCGTTTTTCAAGCCGATTTTGCTGCCGATCCGGTCTGACCGTGCATGTAAAAATCGGGTTGATAGCCACACGCAACAATAAGCAGTGAAGCCGTGCCATCAGATGCTTCGGCGTGAAGGTGCATTGACCCGCATTTCCATTTGTAAAATGTTGGAGCTTTCACGACCTATTGATAAATTAATGCTGTTCATGGCTTACATTTTCTTTGGATGGGTTTCTAGTATCCCCAAATACAGCGTTTTCTGTGCGAAGCGTAGACAGGTCCGCCATTTAATTTTGCAATTAGTCGCCAGAACGCGACAACGAGGCTCTGCGCCTCGTTCTCGCGTCACCCGGCATAGGAATTGGTCCGGACCGGGTCGGGGAATAGAGCCTGCCCTACTGACAAGAATCGAGCTGGATTGAATGCAAATGAGTCAACCGTTCCGATTCTTGACCGGATCGGCAGCAAAATCGTGCGACAAACGGTACGTGTGTAGAAGCCTTTAGTTCGTTAGTTAATCGGTCGGTCGGTGAGGTGAGGTGAGTCAGGCTAGTCAGGCTAGTCAGGCTACTCAGGCTAGTCAGGCTAGTCAGGCTAGTCAGGCTAGTCAGGCTAGTCAGTCAGTCCGTTAGTTCGTTCGTTAATCAGTGAGTGAGTTAGCAAAAACATCATAAACTGTTAAAAACGGATCCTGATGAAATTGGACAGAACGTCAGGGTTTTACGCAAGAAACAAAATTCACGTTTGGAGGCTGTCTGCTATCTCGTTTTGCAACTACGACCAACACGAGAAATGTTATTGCAACTTACAAATGTTATCGCAACTTACAAATGTTATCACAACTTACAAATTTTATCGCAACTTACAAATTGTATCGCAACTTACAAATGTTATCGCAACTTACAAATGTTATCGCAACTTACAAATGTTATCGCAACTTACAAATGTTATCGCAACTTACAAATTTTATCACAACTTACAAATTTTATCGCAACTTACAAATTTGACAATGTCAAACTATTGATGTCGTATATAGTCGTTCGGCACTCAGAAATTGCTTTTACTAGCCTCTAGAATGAACTAAACGTCGTAGCGTCAGGCTTGAATACCATGACATCCTGCCTGAATGAATTACACAGACCACGGAAGAGAACACGTGACTTGCTTGGCAGAGGCTTGTGCACCCAGAGTGCTCTCTTGTAATTGATTTTCTTTCAGGCAGTTTCCAAAAGAAGAAATAAGGACGCGGGCACTCAACAATTCAGGGCCATGCTCGTACGATATGTTCAACGACAACTGTGAACACTTCGCTAACCGTTGTCGATACAACTTCCCTTATTCCTTTCAAGTAAGTTTTTCTCTCACTTTATCTCTCTGTCTTTCTGTCTACCTGTCTATTTATCGATCTATCATCTATCTACTTATCTGCCTGCCTGCCTGCCTGCCTGCGAGCGTGCGTGCGTGCGTGCGTGCGTGCATGCGTGCGTTTGTTTATATCCGTCTGACTTTGTGATAGTCTATCTCCATGGATTTTTAATAATGTATATATTGTACTGAATGTTGGCCTGACTGACTCACTGGCTGGTTGTGTATATTCGTGCACTTCGTGAAATGGTTTTGAGAAGACACACATACACACACACACATACACACGCACACACACACACACACACACACACATGTATATATACGGACGAACGTCCGGACGGACGGACGGACGAAAGGACGCACACAGACATACTCACACACAGAGATATACACACAAAAAGACACATACATACACCTACAGACGCACGGACGGAAAGACAGACAGACGGACGGACGGACGGAGAAAGATTCAAAGCGACGGAATGTGTAGTAGTAGATAAACTGTAATTTGAACAGTTGGACATTTTTGCAAACATACCGTGACCAAAACTGACAACATTTTTATTCAGGCAGGTAATCCTGAGCGGTTTTTCACGAAGATGCTGTATTTTACTTTCCTCGGTTGGGCAAGTAAGTATAACGTCGTTTGAAAATTCTGATTTACAATAATGATTATACAAAGTTAATAATTGCAAGCAATGTCTTTCTTTTTAATAATGCAGAAGGTATGTAGCCACCGCTTGTAACCGTACAGCAGCCCTTTCGAAGCTTTTGTAGAATAACTTGTGATATGTTTAAATGGGACTGCAATAATATTTTCATTTCTTGTGTAGCCAATTAGGTAAACAAGTGGAGCACTTCTGCATTGCCATATCAGCCATGAAACTCGAAAGCAGAAAATTCCCTGCTTTGATATATCTGCACTTCGTAGATGGGAAAAGGTCAGCCGAATCCAACGAAAGTGTATGCAAGGTTCTAAAGGACTGGTCCCCATCATATGTTACCGTGAAGAAGTGGCCGGCAAAATCTTCAAGATGAAGAGCTCATGAAAGGCCTCGGGTGGCGGTCAGTCCAGAACCGATCAACCGATCGCAACATCCGCAAGGCAGATCGGGACGTTACGTCATAAGAGAGTCAGCAGCGCGTTCACATGGGATCGGAGAGCGCCCACACGATTTTTCCATCAGCAGCGCGTTCACATGGGATCGGAGAGCGCCCACACGATTTTTCCATCAGCAGCGCGTTCACATGGGATCGGAGAGCGCCCACACGATTTTTCCATCAGCAGCGCGTTCACATGGGATCGGAGAGCGCCCACACGATTTTTCCATCAGCAGCGCGTTCACATGGGATCGGAGAGCGCCCACACGATTTTTCCATCAGCAGCGCGTTCACATGGGATCGGAGAGCGCCCACACGATTTTTCCATCAGCAGCGCGTTCACATGGGATCGGAGAGCGCCCACACGATTTTTCCATCAGCAGCGCGTTCTCATGGGATCGGAGAGCGCCCACACGATTTTTCCAACAGCAGCGCGTTCACATGGGATCGGAGAGCGCCCACACGATTTTTCCATCAGCAGCGCGTTCACATGGGATCGGAGAGCGCCCACACGATTTTTCCATCAGCAGCGCGTTCACATGGAATCGGAGAGCGCCCACACGATTTTTCCATCAGCAGCGCGTCCACATGGGATCGGAGAGCGCCCACACGATTTTTCCATCAGCAGCGCGTTCACATGGGATCGGAGAGCGCCCACACGATTTTTCCATCAGCAGCGCGTCCACATGGGATCGGAGAGCGCCCACACGATTTTTCCATCAGCAGCGCGTTCACATGGGATCGGAGAGCGCCCACACGATTTTTCCATCAGCAGCGCGTTCACATGGGATCGGAGAGCGCCCACACGATTTTTCCATCAGCAGCGCGTTCACATGGGATCGGAGAGCGCCCACACGATTTTTCCAACAGCAGCGCGTTCACATGGGATCGGAGAGCGCCCACACGATTTTTCCATCAGGACCATAGTTAGAAGAAGCTTGCTTCCAGATGACTCCCTCACACTCTGACCGAACAGCAGAGGGAGGAGGCTCGAGTCCGTCGGTCCTGCTGCAAGCTGCAAACATTTTCACCCAGAGCTTCATGGCGAATCTGGGGCACCTGTGGAGAGCGAACCTGGATTCACCGGGACGACCCAGAAAACAAGCGCCAATCAGTGATGGACCCCCAACATAAAGCCTATTCTTAACTGGTGTTTGCCAAGTCTTGGCAAATACTGGCCAAGTATTTGGTTAAAACTTGCCGGGTCTTGGGATACATTCGCTGAATATGTCATCAAGTGTTCTGATTCTTCATTGGTTTTCGCCAAATCTTGGCAAATATTTCCCAAGACTTGGGATATTGGCTTGACAGGTGATGTCAATAGCTCTTGGCGCGAGATATTCGTAAGATCCCCTCAGAGTACAATGGCAGAAAAAAATATGTCGCTTCGTTTACATTGACAGCCATTGCACACTTACGGTATGGGAGGGTGCCGATCGATGCCATTTTGCAAATGTCCTTTGTTTGCGAGATTTTGGCTAGGTTTCGTCAAGCTATTAAAAAGATAAAGATTCGCCAATACTTGGCGCAATAGTTACCGAATATTTGCCAATAAGTAATTTGCCAAGATTTGTTAATATTAGCAAAGATTTATTTGTCAAGTAAGAACAGGCTTAAATGCGCCCATCTCGAAGTGTTGATAAGAAAATTGCGGCGGCCTTCTTCATGAGCAGCGGAGAAATGGCGTCGGTGCCACTGGAGGGACATCTCACAGTACATGGCGCGTGGCACACTACCATTTGCCTGCCTGAGGTACCCCCTGTAGGTTGGGGGTCAGAATAGACCCACCGCGTCTCCCTACGCGATTCGTAAGAGGCGATTTGATAGGGACACCGTGACTTGATTTGCGCTTACTCTAACAAATTCTGGTGATTCTCGTGCTCAATGGCCTTACATAGCCTGCAAAGGCTGATGGGCCGTAAAACTTCATCCATCCATCCATCCATCCATCCATCCATCCATCCACCCATCCATCCATCCACCCATCCATCCATCCACCCACACACCTACCCATCCACCCATCCATCCATCCATCCATCCATCCATCCATCCATCCATCCATCCACCCATCCATCCATCCATCCATTCATCCATCCATCCACCCACACACCTACCCATCCACCCATCCATCCATCCATCCATCCATCCGTCCGTCCGTCCATCCATCCATCCATCCAACCACTCACACACCCACACACCCATCCATTCATTCATCCATCCATCCATCCATCCATTCATCTATCCATCCATCCATCCATCCATTCTACGTGTCTGCCTGAGGTCTTTGAAGCTGACGCCGAGAATCACCATACTCAAAGATGCCTGGATTTCTGCTGCATCGCCACAATACCAGCGCGCGCACAGCTGCCCAGACATGGATGTTCGGGGATGGGCACCCAAGTGCAGCTGGTGACATAAACAAATAATGTAACGAAAACATGATGTGCCTACATTCGAAAACAAAATTGCCTACACGCCAGTAACGAGACACCAGAAAGGCAAAACTTTGCAGAAACAAACTATAGATATATTCATGTCTGATGCACCAATAAAACGTATTAAAGTTATAAACTTCTAGGGATCGAAATCGACAGAAACTTAACCTGGTAGGAGCACGCCAAATACATTACCGAATATTTTTAATTCTTATCAAATTGTATCAAAAAAGTCCTCCCGCTCGAAGGAAGCAATGTTTTTCGCGACTCTTATACAATCTGAAGGAGTGATCGAGCCCTCAACGAGAGTGTGCTCTAGAGTGAGGTGTACTCCAGAAAGTACTCACGTGACACAGCGTTCTAGGAGAGAGCGCGACAGGAGACGAGTGAGACCACGACAGAAGAAGAAGCGAGTGCAGATCACAGCACCTGTGTCGTCACGGTACTGAGCCCGAGCGTGAGGTTACCATGGCAATTCTGATTACTGGTTGTGTCGCCTTGCATTGGCCAATGCACGAATAAAGCTTTTCGAAAACGACTATCGGATTTTTGGACTTTGGCTTCCTGGCGCCAGCTCGGACAACCCAGTTTGGACAGTACTTTGCGCAGGAGAATAGTCGCAGCTTAACCTCAAGCTTTTAAAGCATTCCATGTGTTGCAAGTTTTTTTTTAGCATTATATCAGTTGCCTTGACGCAATGAAACCGAACGCTGTCTCACTTGAAAAAGTTTCGCCCGGCCTTCCTGGTGTCAAGATTGAATTCATTTTGCCTTGATGTGTCACGTGCAACATTCGGCATTAATTGTTGCTCGTAAAAATAGGAATGTTGTTGTTGTTAATTCTTATTCATTAAAATGTATGAAAGCAATAATGTGAACACACATATAACACAAAAGTGTTCTATTAGGAGTTTAGACACTAGCCGAACAATTGCTGATCAAACATCGGAGGTACCTGTTGATGTGCATTTCAATATCAAATTCTGTGTTGATATGCGATTTAATATCGAATTCTGTGTTGATATGCATTTCAATATCGAATTCTGTGTTGATATGCATTTCAATATCGAATTCTGTGTTGATATGCGATTCAATATCGAATTCTGTGTTGATATGCATTTCAATATCGAATTCTGTGTTGATATGCATTTCAATATCAAATTCTGTGTTGATATGCATTTCAATATCAAATTCTGTGTTGATATGCATTTCAATATCAAATTCTGTGCGCATTTTCTAAAACATAAGCCGACGTTACACACTGCGTCATCGTGTTTCAGGGGTTTTCATCATGAAGCGAGAGGCCAGCAAATATGGAGGACAGGCAGCCGCTGCTCACTCTTCCCACACCAGGCATGGGGACGTCCTGAACTTTGCAAGGACTTTCCGCCCGACGCAGGCCAGTCTGTTGGACACAGTGCTGTTCTTCATCTCGCGTTGCATCATCGCCTTTACAGATGATGAACTTTGTGCAGCGTGCTAGGGACTCTAGCATTCCCATAACACGTGTGCTGAGCGAAACGGGTTCCCCCCCGCTCTTGAGTGACGTCAGTCCTGGACAGAAGACAAAAAGCTTTACAGACACGGGACAAAGGCGCGTTTCTCAGGACTAGGATACGCTAGCAAAGTTAGTCTAAGGCAATCCAACTGAGGCGCGTTTCTCAGGACTAGGACACGCTAGCAAAGTTAGTCAAAGGCAATCCAACTGAGGCGCGTTTCTCAGGACTAGGACACGCTAGCAAAGTTAGTCTAAGGCAATCCAACTGAGGCGCGTTTCTCAGGACTAGGACACGCTAGCAAAGTTAGTCAAAGGCAATCCAACTGAGGCGCGTTTCTCAGGACTAGGACACGCTAGCAAAGTTAGTCAAAGGCAATCCAACTGAGGCGCGTTTCTCAGGACTAGGACACGCTAGCAAAGTTAGTCAAAGGCAATCCAACTGAGGCGCGTTTCTCAGGACTAGGACACGCTAGCAAAGTTAGTCAAAGGCAATCCAACTGAGGCGCGTTTCTCAGGACTAGGACACGCTAGCAAAGTTAGTCAAAGGCAATCCAACTGAGGCGCGTTTCTCAGGACTAGGACACGCTAGCAAAGTTAGTCAAAGGCAATCCAACTGAGGCGCGTTTCTCAGGACTAGGACACGCTAGCAAAGTTAGTCAGAGGCAATCCAACTGAGGCGCGTTTCTCAGGACTAGGACACGCTAGTAAAGTTAGTCAGAGGCAGATGAGAAGGCATGCCGCCAGCAGGAAGCCGAACTCCATATATGGGTATTGGAAGGCGATGGATGGCCGTGGTTCAGTCCTGTCCAGAGATGACGACTGGTTTGCTGTACCAAAATCGAGTAAGAAAGAAGACACGTACCATCATGAGAGATACAGATCAACCTCCCCACAAAGAATTCCACCCAAGACTCATACCTTCTCAGTCAAAGATTCCGTCCTCGAATAACACAGACAAATATCATCGATCTTATCGATTTTTTGTACCAACTGCCAGGAGTATTTTAAACACCAACTATTCCACGACTGCCAAATGATCAGAACTTTGGCAATGCAATCACGTGACCCTGTTCATTTCGTATTACCCCTTGTTTGTAACTTTGTCTTGCATTGAGAAGTTTCTGTTGTACTCGACCATTT
>JAWQFJ010014879.1:7500-21855 GCA_034096865.1 Theodoxus fluviatilis | reverse complement strand
GGCTGTATTGCTTTGAAGGTAAACAAAGCAATCGGTGGGGAATCCGACACAGACTGTGCAGACGCTTTGGCCCCAAAGTTTCCAAAACTAACAACACCATCGGGCCAAAAACTTCCTGATCCAGTCAGTCTCAAGACAGGATGGTGTTCGACAGTGGATTTTCCTGCAGATTTTCGGGATGCAGACCTGTACAACTATTTTTGGGGGGGCAGGTAGGCTGGTGTAAATGTCTATCAATCTGGCTCTCTTTCACATTTATTTTGGACAGTTATCTTGGGCAGGTCTTAGGCCTATCCCTATGCTCCGCCATTGCGTGTGTCACTTCTCTTTACAGTGATGGTCACACTGCCGTCCATTTCAAGACAAATTATAAAGTGTTTGGTTTGTTACAGCTGCAGAAATAATTGGTATAATGCATACTGAACTCCCTGTTCCTGTGCTGATCACACAGTGTTATTTCACGGTGTTCAGTTTGCCCATGCATTGATAACACAAAGTAGTCTACTGGCACTAGTACTGGTTGGTTCAATGTCATTTTCAGGTTCTTGAGTTTTATACTGTATAAAATGTAAAGTTAGCACAAGCATATATATATACATTGTATATATATATATATATATATATATATATATATATATATATATATATATATATATATATATATAACTTTTCCTCCCCAGATACCGGACCACTGACAGCATGAAGATGGGTGCAGCACAGCAGCTGAAAGGGAGGGCTATGTTTCGCGGGGGGCACATTCAGAGTATTTCTACCACCCAGTGAGGTTTGTACAATAGTTATTAGAAGATTGTCTTTATAATGCATTTGAATTTAGTCATGCTGAAATAAAATTGAGTACATACTACAGTGTGAGGCTTTATATAAATTTATATTTTTTTAATTTTCGTATTGATGCAGGATTTGGCAGTCTGCCCATGTTTTGTTCCGTATGATCTCAGTTCATGTGATCTTGTAGCTTGACTTGTATCATGTATGCCAAACGTTGTTCCATTTCAGTGATGACTGCGACCATGGGTTTATCAAAGCAGCAGTTATGCCATCACTACCAAGCAAAGAAGTCTCCAAGACACCAGATTATACATCCTGGGTTTGTCTCAGCAAGATCTCTGGCCATGTGTATTCTGCAGAGTGTTCATGTACAGCTGGGTAAGTAAATAGTGATGGATTATGAATAACATGATGAACTGCTGAGTTTTGGTGTTTGTTTTTTTTAATTAAAATATCTTTCCTATCATGTAATTTTAATTCTGAGGAAGTTTTATCTTCATACATTTATTTTTAGTAGAGCTAAACCTGTGAAGAACACCAGCCCTTGAACCCAGACAAAAACTGGTAGATATGGCAGGGTGTTGTTGTTCCCAAGTATGCTAGTAAAGAAATTGATTGATCCCAACCCTGATATATGTAGATCAGTGGATAACACAGGGATGCGTTTGTTCACAGATTTGTTGACAGGTTTTGCTTAATTTGTTTCAGAGAAGGGGTTCCTGTGACCACTTTGCGGCAGTTTTGTACACCATGGTGGACATAACTGAGAAGAAGAACCAAGGGTTGCTGGCCTGTACTTCTTTGCCCTGCGCATGGCGTATCCGGAAAAGATCCAAGAACCTGAGTCCGAAGAAAGTCACAGACCGGCCTCTACGGGTCAAGAAGCGTAACTTGCAGGATTACCCGCCTGTCATTGACTACGCCCGCCTAAGAGAAAATCTGGCTGTCCATTTACCCAAATCTGGGTATGTGCTGACCACCAAGGAAGCAAAGGAGACACACAGCCCGTGCAGCATGTTCGTGTTGCCTGAGCCGGAGTTCAACTTCAGGGACACTGTGGACCTGGGTTAAAAGAAATGTCGTGACATATTTGAGGGTTATGCATCTTGTCTCAAAAGTCCTGATGTCTCGGAAATTGAAAGAGAAACAAGAGGCCAGGCAAAGAACATGTTGTGGACAGTTGTGCGTCAAGGTCAACTGACAAGCTCTCGGTTTGGTGATATCTGTCTCAGAAAGGACACCACAGCCCCAGACAGCCTTTTGAAGGACATCATGGGCTACAGAAATATTCCCAGTGTCCCGTCTCTGAAATGGGGCAGAGAATATAAACCTGCTGCCAAAGGGGCATATTTCAACATGATGAGGAAGGAACACTCGCTGCTGGAAAGTATTGACTGTGGTGTTCTTATTCATGAACAGTTTTCTTTTCTTGCGGTCAGTTCAGATGACTTAGTCACATGTAAACACTGCTCACCACCTGTGGGCCTCGAGAAAGTGAAATGCCCATGTACTCACCGGAATGTTGAGACCAGAAAGACCTGTCAGGACAAGTCCTTTTGCTGCACTTATGATCAAAAAACGGTGCAGCTGAAGAAGACCCACCCATATTACTTCCAATTGCAAGGACAGATGGGCGTTACTGGACGGAAATGGGTGGATTTCGTTGTGTGGACATTCAGGGCATGCATGTGAAGAGGGTGAGTTTTGACCCAGATTTCTGGGCAAATATACAGGACAAGCTGAACCAATTTTTCTTGAAAGGAGTGGTCCCTGAACTATTTTCACGCCGTGTGCAAAGGTGTAAGCCACTGTATTGGCGTCAGTATTTTCTGGAACGAATGATTCTTGGTAAATCGGGCCTGAATGACAATTTTGGGCTTCGTTTATTTATGTTTTTATTGTTTATAATGACAGTCGTGTGAATGTATTCAAGAGAGGACTAACCTTAGCCTGCTTTTAGTGTTAGTGTGACAATGAAATGCATTGTCAAAAATTGTATCTTACACTACAGAGTGCAAGTCAAGTTACAATGAGGAGGTTCCATAACATCAAGTGTAAAACGGTGAGGTTTTCTCGCACCTTCATTCCCACAGTTGTCTCCCTTCTCAACAGCTCTGGGAGTGCGGGTGCGGGTAGGCCTATTCGCTAGACAATGCTGTGCTGTCATGATTTTTTGTAATGCAATGAGCATGTTTTGTATTTGTTTTTATGTGTGGTTTTAGTCTCAGATTTATCTATGTATACAAGTATTGATTTGGCGAACAGTGTGTTTCAAGAGTAAAAGAGTACATAGTATGAAAGAAGAACGCTCTAATTATTTTATTTATGTTTTATTTGTTTTTTCGGCATGGCTCAAAATGTGTTATTAATTCCACTTGTGGTAATAAAGATTTGTTGAACTTGAACTTGATCGATCACGCAGCTGTGTACACACACATAAAGAAAAAGAACGTGAAACATGGAGTTAGGATTTACCAAGGAATTTGTTATATTACAATAATGGATTTGACTGCCAATTATGCATTCTATTGTATTTCATATCAAATACAAACTCGTATAATTATTTGATTGCAAATGATGATCTTGGGTTATGAATAAAACCTTGCCTTGCAACGTAGGCTACAATGAAATGTTATTCTTCATCAACTATTTTTTCTTTGACATACATGACTTGACATAAAAGTTGAAATTAACAAAAAAGGTGTTGAGAGATTAACCAAGCTACTTTTTTTGCCAACTCTCTCTCTCTCTTGTTCTCCCATACTTACTACATTCCGCGCGCAAACACACACACACATGAACAACTATCAACAATTTATTACAACAACATGCACCACAAGCAGCAATCATGCAACAATAGTTGAATAAGTTAATTGTCATGCATTTTTAGATTCCAACACTACCACTTTTTAAGTTTAGGTGCCAATATTTTGAAACGATTTTATGATAGAACGGTAGTATTTGGCAATTTATGCCTGTTTCCTAATTATATTAATTTAAAAAAAATTAATCTTGATTCAGTTTCTACTCTTTTTTCTTTGTTCCTGGTTTGACTCTTTAACTACAAAGCAAACAATAAATAATATCCATGCCCCGTCTTTCAGAAAGACAAGGGAGACGATGGACATGGTCTAAACATGTTTACCTCCCTTGTTTTCTATAAAAGCGTTCCTAAAAAAGCCAAAACAAGACATTTTAAAGCTAAGCAACCATCATTACTAACCATAAACTGCTACACCCCCCTCCACCCTTCCCCACCAAACATAAGGTTAACAGAGCTGTTTCCACATACTGGCACATAGACAAGAAAACACAAAAATGACTGTACAAGTACACTGTATTGGCACATGACAGTTTTTGTTTCTTGTGTTGACGCGAATGAGATGCAACGTTTCTGTTCAGCGATTATTCACAACCAGTAATCTGCCTCTCTTTCTCTCCACATTCTGCTTTTAGCAGTCTGTTACATCTGAAAACTCGAACATGTACACTGTCATCTCAGAATCAAACTAGCTCACCACCAAGTCATAAAATCAGTTCTGCAGTATGAAGGCCTGCAGAGGTGCATGCACATACCTATGGATTCAATGGTGCATACAACATGGTCAAAGCATTACACACTTTCCAAATATCATTTGGCTGCGAGGTGTCGGCCAAACCTTGCTCAAGGATACGAAACTTCTTAAGAACAGCCATGTAACGCTCAACATGGATCCTAAGTCTAGCAATTCTTCTAGTGAGTATGATTTCAGAAGCATTCATTTTTCTCTGTTTATTTCTCTTTGGAGGGATAATCAGATCTATTTGTCTGGCAGTTGTGTACTTTGCAATGTCAAAACCTTTATCAGCCATGATAGCATCATTTGGTTCAAGAAGATCCAACAGTTTAGTTAAGCTGGTCATTTGCTGGTCACTAATACTACCCAGCCACAGATCAGAAATAAAAGACAAAATGCCATTGGGTTTGATCCCGATTAATCCCTTCCACGTCATCCCTGATTTGTAGTGGCTATACAATACTGACAAGTTCAAGTTCAAGTTTGGGTGCCGTATTAGGACACAATTTATTTCATAACCCTAAGGGGCATTTAGAAAATAAACATACATGACAACAACAAACACATACAAAGAGAAAGAGAAGGAAAACATCAAACAAGGGACAAATCAAACAAAGTCAATATCAAGTGTATATATACAAAATAATAGTAACTAGCTTCTCCGCTCATTCGCCAAACTTTTGCAAATAAAATCTATAAGAACAACTAACTTTGACAGTAGTTTCTTCTTATTGCTACCTAACAGTTGCTTAAACTTAAAAATATTTGGTCTTCTACAGAAATACGGTGGCAACAATTTACATCTGATATCTCTAAAGATTTCACAGACAAACACATAGTGAAACTCGTCCCCAATATCAGCTGAATTGCATTTAGTGCAAATGCGTTGACATCTTGGAACATTAACAAAGCGTTCTTTTTGTACAGGAAGATTATTGTTCAAAGTTCTATACTTCATAAGTGAGATACATTGGTTATATGGTAAAATACTAATATATTGTTCACATGAAAATATATCTTTATACATTCCATAATTACATAAACTGGTTTTAGTATCGACCTCAGTAAACCATCCTTGTATGTACTGGTTATAAAAACATCTTCTTACTCTATCTTTGAACCAAGAAGCTGAACATTGTAAATTTCCTTGCATATACCAGAATCCAGACAAACATAAGTTATCCAAAGTTGTTTTAACTGCGGTTAAATAATCAGAATCCAGCATACAATAAAGTCTAATGGAAATTTTCCAATCGCACCAAAAACCATAGCACTTGGAGTTGACTTTCTCAATTTAAGCAAAATTTTATAATAACGAAGCTGTAACTTAATTGCAAGTTCGCATGAACCAAAACCCCACATCTCCGAACCATACAGTAAAAATGGAGCAATCATCTTTTCGAACAAATCCAATTGTATATCCAATGAGAGTGACAGTTTTCTACAAGTTTGTAACAATGAAAACGTGGCTCTTGATGCACGGTCATACATTTTTTTTTGTGCCACAAAAAATTTATTGTCATAATTTATTCTTAACCCTAGGTACATAACATCAAACACAACCTCTACTGGCTCACCGTTATACAAGAAAATTGGCTTATTTCTAATTTTCCCCCTAGAACAAAAACTATAATTTTCGTCTTGTTTATGTTGACATGAAGTTGCCAGGTATTACAGTATTCATACATCCGATTTAACAGACTTTGCAAACCTGTTTCAGATTCCGAACATATCACAGTGTCATCCGCATACAGTAGCAAAAACATTTGAAACAAAGCATTCACATCAGATTCATCCGTGTTAGTCATACTAGCCTCATTAGACATACTGTTCAACCCAATATCGTTCTGTAGTAAACAAGACTTTAAATCGTGCAAAAACAAAGCTAAAAGCAAGGGAGACAAATTTTCTCCTTGTCTGACTCCACACAAACTTGGAAAATAACCAGAATAAGAATTATTTACTTTAACACACGACTTGGCTTTACGATACATATTTTTACAACTTTAAATAAATTACCATTGACATCAGAATTTAGCATTTTGACCCACAGAAAAGCTCGTTTTACTTTATCTAAAGCTTTCTCATAATCTATAAAGGCACAATAAAGACCCTTTCTTTTATGCAGGAAAACCCAATACAATGTGCAATGTGAAAATATGGTCATTTGTTGAGAACCCTGAACGGAAACCTGTCTGCTCCTGGCCTATCTTACTATTGCTCTCAAGAAAACTATATAATCTTGTGTTTAGCACAGAGGTAAACAATTTACCGAAACAACTAAGAATAGTGATACCCTTATACTTTGATGGATCTTCGGGCGAACCTTTATTATAATAATTTTATAATAATAATTTATTATATTTATAAAGCGCCTTTCCCGAGGTTCTAAGCGCGTAACATATATACATACATATACAAAATAAACATACAACACACAGTCTATACATTTAGTCATCCAGTCATAGTCAAACACATGCATTCAGATGTACACAGTCAGACTGACAATATACTATACAAATATTTACACAGATGTCAAGATGTACGTGGGGGTAGAGGAGGGGGGGGGTTGCGGCAGGATTCTAACGACGTCAATACCCCCAGACGGAGTCACAGGCGAAAGTGAGGTGAGGTGAGAAGACATTCAACTGCACTCCCTTGGGCCGCGAATAAATCCGTCACTTTGAAGGCCGAGCAATGCCCCCAGCGCTCCCACAGGGAAACCCTACCCTGACCACAGGCGGGTAGACATCTGATGGCGCGCCGGACACAGAAGATAAAAAGCTTCCGGCAATCCAACTCGGGGTTCATTAGCACCGGGAAGCCTCCTTGTCACTGTTTCTTTCCGCCTCGTCCGCCTCTGGGTCATCTGTTAGATGTAAAAAGACGAAAGGTTCACTTTTTCTTCTAAAGAGTCCCATTTGGACTATGCAGGTCGACCTTTTAAAAGCCAATTGGTACCTAACGAACTAATGGCTGCCGGAGATTCCGTCAGTATTGCTTATTAATCCGTTTTCATCTCCGGGGCTGACAGAATAGCTGGGGTTTCATGTACATCTTTTTAGTGTGAGACATTCGTGTCGTGTGTGCGTAAAAAGTACCAATGAACGAGGCTATTGGACATGAAAGGTGTGTGGGTGAAGAACACGGGAAATGTCGAAGGTCAAAAAGAAACAGAAGACCGAAGAAGCTTGCAGGATGGAAGAGCAAGGAGGGCAAACCAGAGACAGTAGCTCCAGGAGGAGAAATAAGAAAGATAAAAATGTAGATGAATGCACATGCAAGGTATCAGGAGATCAAAAACATACTCACTGTAAAAATGAAACACCCACGTTAACTGAAAACGAAAATTTGCTATCACTCTTTACTTAAGATCAAAGACACAAAATGACATGTCCTTTTAAGTTTTGTAGATTTTCGTTTCAACTCCAAGAACTCGAGTTTTGAGTTCGCTGTACTTTTATAAAATGCATTTGTGGCATATTGAAATCTGCATTTTATATCAGTTTCGACTGAGGGAAAGATCTTTTTTCTTGTGAAGCAGAATAGATGCAAAGCATCTGATTTGTACCCCTTTTGAATGCACGGATACTTAAATTTCGGCGAGAGAAATTGAAACATCATACTTACTCTGTCACCACCTCTTCACGTCAAGACCGCGAGAGGCAGTTGCAATGACTTGCAGTTGTCGAAAGTTTCGCGACCAGGCGATGGTTCATTACCATTCTGTTCACACAGAGACCATCAATATATCTTCGTGTAGCGGCACCAGCATTTACATTGCTGGGGCTACTATGCAGGCTGGGAACTTTTCCCCTGCCTCCCGAGTGTGGGGCGGCAGAGGCACAGAGGGACATGGAGTCAGTCAAGTTCCCGTTACATCCATTTATTTCTTAGTACCAAGAATGAGTCCGTACTCTATGCAGCTCTCAACACGAGTCTCTCAACACAAGTCTCCTAAACATAAGTCTCCTCAACATAAGTGGTCACCTCAATATATATGATCAAAACCGGAAAAGGCGTGGCATGGGATTGGTGAAGGTGTTGGCTGGGGGCGGTACCAGGGATGCTTAGGAAGAGGGGGAGGGGGGTGGGGGGTGGGAGGGTCCGACTCACAAGACTGATCTCTTGGAGATTCTATCGCGCCAGCATCAGGTCTCCAAGCTGATGACCAGCGGAGTGTCCGAGAGTGAGATAATTGGAAATGACAGTGGGAAGGGCGGCTGGCATGAACGGTATGGCTTCAGTGTCCCAGAGTCTGACGTGGGGATGGAATCAGAGATGGGGAGGTATACAAATGGAGAAAGCAGGAGGGTGGAGAGCGTGGGAACGGGCGAGAAATAGCTGAGTGGGCAAATGACCACTGGCGACAGACTGGAAGATAGGAGGGGTTCATGCAGAGAACGCAAAGTCAGCAAAGTAAAGTTTTGTCACTCTGTTACATTCGTAGTGTGGTTCATTACCATTCTGTACACACAGAGACCATCAATATATCTTGGTAGTGTGGTTCATTACCATTCTGTACACACAGAGACCATCAATATATCTTGGTAGTGTGGTTCATTACCATTCTGTACACACAGAGACCATGAATATGTCTTGGTAGTGTGGTTCATTACCATTCTGTACACACAGAGACCATGAATATATCTTGGTAGTGTGGTTCATTACCATTCTGTACACACAGAGACCATCAATGTATCTTGGTAGTGTGGTTCATTACCATTCTGTACACACATAGACTATCAGTATATCTTGGTAGTATGGTTCATTACCATTCTGTACACACAGAGACCATCAATATATCTTGGTAGTGTGGTTCATTACCATTCTGTACACACATAGACTATCAGTATATCTTGGTAGTATGGTTCATTACCATTCTGTACACACAGAGACCATGAATATGTCTTGGTAGTGTGGTTCATTACCATTCTGTACACACAGAGACCATCAACATATCTTGGTAGTGTGGTTCATTACCATTCTGTACACACAGAGACTATCAGTATATCTTGGTAGTATGGTTCATTACCATTCTGTACACACAGAGACCATGAATATGTCTTGGTAGTGTGGTTCATTACCATTCTGTACACACAGAGACCATCAACATATCTTGGTAGTGTGGTTCATTACCATTCTTTACACACAGAGACCATGAATATATCTTGGTAGTGTGGTTCATTACCATTCTGTACACACAGAGACCATGAATATATCTTGGTAGTGTGGTTCATTACCATTCTGTACACACAAAGACCATCAATGTATCTTGGTAGGTGGTTCATTACCATTCTGTACACACAGAGACCATGAATATATCTTGGTAGTGTGGTTCATTACCATTCTGTACACACAGAGACCATGAATATATCTTGGTAGTGTGGTTCATTACCATTCTGTACACACAGAGACCATCAGTATATCTTGGTAGTGTGGTTCATTACTTACCTTTATCGTGAAAAATGTGACCATGCATGAGAAACTACGCTAAAGTACGAAAAACAGTTTTCGAGAAAAACTTGACTAAAGTTATCAGCACACTAAGCCACGTATACATGTTCCGGATATTTACGTCACTGTAAAAAAGAGTTCAGGTTTCCTTTATAACCATGGTGTTTTGTCTGGAATATGCATGGATTGATTAATACAATTTCGGTTTAAGCAGCTCATTTGGTCTTTGTTTTCCTATCTTCGCCTTGTTTTCTCGTGCACCGTCACAAGAGATCCTCATAGTCATCACGCCTCGACTCTGTCCTCGAACCTGGTCCGCGCAGCAACTTTTTCATCTGCGACCGGTCAGTCGCTACTGACTCGATACGACGCCGTGGGCAGTTGTCAGGTTATTACAACATCACACGGTGCAATAAATTCCTCTCAAAAAGGTCCTAGCATTATCATGACGCGTGCAGGGGTTGATGATGGATGCATGTTTGAATATGTACGTACTAGTAACGAGCATGTTTGAATAGGAAACAAGCTTTTAAAGTGTACATACAGCACTCTTTTGCAACCCATGTTGACAGAACGGGCGCTGGAAGTTCCTTGGCACACTACGAAAACTCGTTTGGAAGTAAGGCAGAATCTGGATAATGATGAGGTGGGGTGTCACGCAATCAGACGAAGCATTTCTTTATTAAACAACAACAACAAGGAAAAAAAGAAAAAGAGAGCAAAACAATTCGAGTAGAAGTTTTTTAAAAACCTTTATCTGTGGATTTGAAATTTAAACTGCACAATTCCTGCAGACGACCATTAATGTAATTTTACACTTCTGCTTCGTGGGTAAAAACGTGCTCAGAAGCTGTCGTTTGTCTGGCGTCGACAGTGTACTTGATGACATCATCCTCGGAACCTTCAACTCTGTGTTCCAGACAGAAGAAGGTATTTCCGAGTCCTCAGACTGCGAGATCGTGGGGGTTGCCTGTTAATTGCAGCTCACCTCCCAAGAATGCAGCATCGAATCGATTCTCGGTCTACCAGTCGCCACAGCCGCAGGAAACACAGGGAGACGGTGAGCTGCGATGAAACTTCCCAACTGGAATCTACTGTCATTACTCATCGTGTTGGACGGTTGAGATTTTTCCCCCCGCTGAAAACAGCATTCTTTTCTCTAAATGAAGACGATGCCTCCAGCCGTCTGTCCAATACCCAAGCCTCTGCGTTCTGTCCTCTCGACAAAGCCTTCCTTTATGCCTGAGTGGCTCTGTGTGTTGGGGGTAAGCATAGACCCACGGTGTTTCTTTGTGTGTTGGGGGTAAGCATAGACCCACCGTGTCTCCTTGTGTGTTGGGGGTAAGCATAGACCCACCGTGTCTCCCTGTGTGCTGGGGGTAAGCATAGACCCATCGTGTCTCCTTGTGTGTTGGGGGTAAGCATAGACCCACCGCGTCTCCCTGTGTGCTGGGTGTAAGCATAGACCCACCGTGTCTCCCTGTGTGTTGGGGGTAAGCATAGACCCACCGTGTCTCCCTTGTTGTTGGGGGTAAGAATAGGCCCACCGTGTCTCACCTGTTGTTGGGGGTAAGAATAGACCCACCGTGTCTCCCTGTGGGTTGGGGGTAAGAATAGACCCACCGTGTCTCCCTGTGGGTTGGGGGTAAGAATAGACCCTCCGTGTCTCCCTGTGGGTTGGGGGTAAGAATAGACCCTCCGTGTCTCCCTGTGGGTTGGGGGTAAGAATAGACCCTCCGTGTCTCCCTGTGGGTTGGGGGTAAGAATAGACCCACCGTGTCTCCCTGTGGTTGGGGGTAAGAATAGACCCACCGTGTCTCCCTGTGGTTTGGGGGTAAGAATAGACCCACCGTGTCTCCTGTGAGTTGGGGGTAGGAATAAACCCACCGTGTCTCCTGTAAGTTGGGGGTAGGAATAAACCCACCGTGTCTCCTGTAAGTTGGGGGTAGGAATAAACCCACCGTGTCTCCTGTAAGTTGGGGGTAGGAATAAACCCACCGTGTCTCCTGTAAGTTGGGGGTAGGAATAGACCCACCGTGTCTCCCTGTGGTTTGGGGGTAAGAATAGACCCACCGTGTCTCCCTGTGGTTTGGGGGTAAGAATAGACCCACCGTGTCTCCCTGTGGTTTGGGGGTAAGAATAGACCCACCGTGTCTCCCTGTGGTTTGGGGTAAGAATAGACCCACCGTGTCTCCCTGTGGTTTGGGGGTAAGAATGGACCCACCGTGTCTCCCTGTGGTTTGGGGTAAGAATGGACCCACCGTGTCTCCCTGTGGTTTGGGGGTAAGAATGGACCCACCGTGTCACACTTGTTGATGGGGGTAAGAATATACCCACCGTGTCTCCCTGTGAGTTGGGGGTAAGAATAGACCCACCGTGTCTCCCTGTGGTTTGGGGGTAAGAATAGACCCACCGTGTCTCCCTGTGGTTTGGGGGTAAGAATAGACCCACCGTGTCTCCCTGTGGTTTGGAAGGGTAAGAATAGACCCACCGTGTCTCCCTGTGGTTTGGGGGTAAGAATAGACCCACCGTGTCTCCCTGTGGGTGGGGTAAGAATAGACCCACCGTGTCTCCCTGTGGGTGGGGTAAGAATAGACCCACCGTGTCTCCCTGTGGGTGGGGGTAAGAATAGACCCACCGTGTCTCCCTGTGGGTGGGGTAAGAATAGACCCACCGTGTCTCCCTGTGGGTTGGGGGTAAGAATAGACCCACCGTGTCACACTTGTTGTTGGGGTAAGAATAGACCCACCACGTCTCCCTGTTGTTGGGGGTAAGAATAGACCTACCACGTCTCCCTGTGGGTTGGGGGTAAGAATAGACCCACCGCGTCTCCCTGTGGTTGGGGGTAAGAATAGACCCACCGTGTCTCCCTGTGGGTTGGGGGTAAGAATAGACCCACCGTGTCTCCCTGTGGGTTGGGGGTAAGAATAGACCCACCGTGTCTCCCTGTGGTTGGGGGTAAGAATAGACCCACCGTGTCTCCCTGTGGGTTGGGGTAAGAATAGACCCACCGTGTCTCCCTGTGGTTGGGGGTAAGAATAGACCCACCGTGTCTCCCTGTGGGTTGGGGGTAAGAATAGACCCACCGTGTCTCCCTGTGGGTTGGGGGTAAGCATAGACCCACCGTGTCTCCGTGTGGATTGGGGGTAAGAATAGACCCACCGTGTCTCCCTGTGTGTTGGGGGTAAGCATAGACCCACCGTGTCTCCCTGTGTGTTGGGGGTAAGCATAGACCCACCGTGTCTCCCTGTGTGTTGGGGGTAAGAATAGACCCACCGTGTCTCCCTGTGTGTTGGGGGTAAGCATAGACCCACCGTGTCTCCTTGGTTGGGGGTAAGCATAGACCCACCGTGTCTCCCTGTGTGCTGGGGGTAAGCATAGACCCACCGTGTCTCCTTGTGTGCTGGGGGTAAGCATAGACCCACCGTGTCTCCCTGTGTGCTGGGGGTAAGCATAGACCCATCGTGTCTCCTTGTGTGCTGGGGTAAGCATAGACCCACCGTGTCTCCCTGTGTGCTGGGGGTAAGCATAGACCCATCGTGTCTCCTTGTGTGTTGGGGGTAAGCATAGACCCACCGTGTCTCCTTGTGTGTTGGGGGTAAGCATAGACCCACGGTGTCTCCTTGTGTGTTGGGGGTAAGCATAGACCCACCGTGTCTCCCTGTGTGTTGGGGGTAAGCATAGACCCACCGCGTCTCCCTGTGTGTTGGGGGTAAGCATAGACCCACCGTATCTCCCTGTGTGTTGGGGTAAGCATAGACCCACCGTGTCTCCCTGTGTGTTGGGGGTAAGCGTAGACCCACCGTGTCTCCCTGTGTGTTGGGGGTAAGCATAGACCCACCGTGTCTCCTTGTGTGTTGGGGGTAAGCATAGACCCACCGTGTCTCCTTGTGTGTTGGGGGTAAGCATAGACCCACGGTGTCTCCTTCTGTGTTGGGGTAAGCATAGACCCACCGTGTCTCCCTGTGTGTTGGGGGTAAGCATAGACCCACCGCGTCTCCCTGTGTGTTGGGGGTAAGCATAGACCCACCGTATCTCCCTGTGTGTTGGGGGTAAGCATAGACCCACCGTGTCTCCCTGTGTGTTGGGGGTAAGCGTAGACCCACCGTGTCTCCCTGTGTGTTGGGGGTAAGCATAGACCCACCGTGTCTCCTTGTGTGTTGGGGGTAAGCATAGACCCACCGTGTCTCCCTGTGTGTTGGGGGTAAGCATAGACCCACCGTGTCTCCTTGTGTGTTGGGGGTAAGCATAGACCCACCGTGTCTCCTTGTGTGTTGGGGGTAAGCATAGACCCACCGTGTCTCCTTGTGCGATTCGAATAAGGCGAATAACAAGAGAAATCGAGGCTTTAAATCTGACTTTAACCAGCTCTACAGTGATTTTGTCGTCAATGGAATTATAGTCTACAAAGGCTGGTAGGCATTAAAAGCTTCATTATTCAACATCATCATCATCATCGTCGTAGTCATCGTCGTCGCCGTCGTCGTCGTTGTCTTCGTCGTCGTCGTCATGATCGTCGTCGTCGTCAAGATCGTCGTCGTCGTCATGATCG